>JAWPHD010012014.1:0-79052 GCA_037043455.1 Cyrtodaria siliqua
ATTCTATAATAATAGTTAAAAGGTTAATAACATTAAGGACTGATGCCAGTCTACACCTAAAGCAAAACAGTTTTCTTTTTGTTTTCTCTATTTCGAAGAAAAAAATGTTTATGGAAAAATCATTTCGTTTTATTTCGATTTTTTTATTCGTTTTTATATATTTCGTATTATTTTTTTATTCGAAGTAACGAAGCTGTGTTACTTAAGTAGTAAGCCACGTGCGTTTTATTTACGAACAGTAATTGTTCTCACCGAAGTATTTGATTTATATTACTAGCTTCTGCAATTATTATAATGTCCATAAACGATAATGCGTTTACATTATGTAACAAAAACTCATACTTCGTGTGATTGCGAAACGTATAATATGTCAAAACTCTCTGCTCCGTCGAGTTATTGCTATATTGTTCTTTAACGTTTTCGGCTTTCGAATTGATGAAGCGGGAGCATTAATAAAAGTCTTTGTTTCAATTTACGGAAATTCGAGAAGAATGAAGGGCCAGGGAAACCCCTCGATGAAGATTTTTTTTTTATATCAAACAAATCTTTAAAGGAAAGAACACGAACTAATGGCAGATAGTTTGGTACTACAGACCTAAATGACATGAACTGCCTTCTAATTATTTTTATATAAATAACTATTTATTAGACGATTCTATGCGACCGAAACACGTGCGCGGCAACCCTAGTTCATAAACAAATCATTCATATTTGTAATTATAATAGGACCATAATTCATTTGATTGCTTCTCGCGAACTACTGTTTTGCAGGCAATTTGGCAGATTCTATGAACTCCGAGGGGCTATAAACAAATCGGTTGCCAATAGAGCTGTTAGTCGGAAAATTGAAGATGAGAAATTGATGAAATGTGTGAGTAAGACATTGAAATGATGGGGGCTAATTATTAAGATTCTGGATCAATCAACAATGTTTTAAGACTACCATGGAGTTACATTTAGGGGGCAGAGATGGTGGTATAGTTAAAGTTCCATTGGATGGCGTTAAATCTGCCGATGAGTGTATCCATATATTGTGTTGCAAAAACGAACGTTGAACGAAGAGATTTAACCAAATTAACCAAAACATTTTACAGTAGCTGTTTGCCGGAAGCGATTAATTGTATCAACTGTAGAATGGTTTAGATTTTTAAAACAATTGTTTTGTAACAGTTCTACTTCAAGCAGCCAATCGCTTAGTGCAACCCAACTGTATTTTAGATTCTCAGCGATTCAGTTTGACTTGTCTGACAATAATTGTACTGATAAGGCTTCTACCTCATAACTGACCACCTTCAACTGAGTGACCTCAGTGGGAGTGGGGATGGTGTGGGAGTGGGGATGGTGTAGGGGGGGGGGGAGGTAGGGAGCGGGGAGGGCAGGGTTTGCATCATAAGAAACAAGGAAACGAGTTTGGAGTAAAAAAAGAGGTAGAAATATATACAGCGATAGGTTAAAAACAAGTGTATTATATATTTATAAAGATTTAGGTAGAGAGTGTGAACACACGAGTCTTGACAGATTCAAGGGACCTAGCATTCATTATATCTAGAACGAGTTGTTCCAGTCTCTACTAGTTTGAGGGAAGAAACTATATAAATTTATTTTAAAGAATTCAGAATGAAGCGCTCTCTTACAGAACTCTAACTAGTATAATATAAGATGTTGACTGAAGAAAGAAAAATAGTCACATACAATATTGTAGAAGATAATGTATTACATTTCTGTGCGTGAAAGATCCGAATTTCTCAGTGCAAGAATATTCATAATCGCTAAATATTAATAACTAACTCAGAACACAATAATAACTAACGTTGCGACGTTGAGTCGTGACGTCAACAAAGTGTTGCTGACGTCGACGTCATCCGCCAATAACGTTCAATAAACCTCATATGTGTTTTCAAAAACATAATTTAAAATGTAATAAATAGATTATTTTTACTGCTGGGATCGATTATTGGGTAATCCTTCACTTGATGGTAGACGTGCTTTGTTTTTTCACTCACTCGCGTGCGCTCGTTCGTGAAAAGAACCACACGTCTACCACGTGAAGGATTTCCCTATAATCGATCCCAGCAGTTAAATAATCTCTATGACTTCGTATCATAATTCAGCATAAAGGTATAGTTAACAAAAGACGACGCAGTAATTTAATGGTTTACATTGCAATTTGTTCACGATGGGCGAAGAGCTGGCACATGACCGCAGAAAGTATAAACGCTTATACCGTGGTATGCATGAATGTCCTGAGTAGACATATTAAAAAAAGAAATATATATATATATATATATTCAGTCTACTTTTATGATATAAATATGTGTAATTAATTAGGGAAAAAAATGAAAAGATATGAAGCTATGAAGTACATCTGAATAATCTCAGAACTAAAATGTTAGAAGCAGTAAAACTCACTGCTCGGTATCTTAATAAATACGAGTAAGACTTAAATGCATTGCCAGGTTTAGTAGAAGACGCCTATATGACACTTCATTTACATGTTTTACATTCTAGAAAATTATATTTATGTGGATTTGTTAAGCGCTGCGCTGTGTCCTTGAACTTGTCATGACGAATTTCTGATTAGTATCTTGAAGAAATATTATAATGGTGTGTACATGCATATCTCATAGAGACAGTTTCTTGTCGTGGTAAAGTAGTGATATAAACGTGAGAATTCCTTGACTAAGAAACTAGCAACTCCTTTATAGTGTGTATACTGTACTGTGCCAATCGTGAACGCTCGGCCAATCCCGTCATTCTTCGGGCAGAGCAGTGTACGAGATGTTGCGAATGGTACTGTGCGTGTTATAATGTGTATAGAATCTTACAATCGTGCTTGTTTAAAATTGAGTATATTAAACGAGTTTGATAAAAGTATAGGATACGAGGCATTATAATTATCAATTTTATGCAAAGACTTATATAAATTCAGTATTAAACAGAATTAAAATACCTAATCAACTCCGTTTGTAAACATGTTTCATAGGATCAAATAATGTCAAACCAACTCCATTTGTAAACATGTTTAGTATGATCAAATAATATCTAACCAACTCCATTTGTAAACATGTTTAGTTTGATCAAATAATGTCAAACCAACTCCGTTTGTAAACATGTTTAGTATGATCAAATAATGTCAAACCAACTCCGTTTGTAAACATGTTTAGTATGATCAAATAATGTTTAACCAACTCCGTTTGTAAACATGTTTAGTTTGATCAAATAATGTCTAACCAACTCCGTTTGTAAACATGTTTCATGGGATCAAATAATGTCTAACCAACTCCGTTTGTAAACATGTTTCATAGGATCAAATCATGTTTCATAGGATCAAATAATACCTAACCTACACCGTTTGTTAACGTTGTTCGTTGTGATCAAATAATACCTAACCGACATCATGTGTAAAGGCGTTAAATTTGATCAAATAATACATAACCGACACCATGTGTAAACGCGTTTAATGTGATCAAATAATGCCTAACCAACTCCGTTTGTTAACGTTGTTCATTGTGATCGAATAATACCTAACTGACACCATGTGTAAACGTGTTGAATCCGATCAAATAATACCTAACCAACTCCGTTTGTTAACGTTGTTCATTGTGATCAAATAATACCTAACCGACACCATGTGTAAAGGCGTTTAATGTGATCAAATAATACCTAACCAACTCCATTTGTTAAAGTTGTTCACTGTGATCAAATAATACCTAACCGACACCATGTGCAAACGTGTTCAATGTGATCAAATAATACCTAACCGACACCACGTGTAAACGTGTTCGATGTGATCAAATAATAACTATCCGACACCACGTATAAACGTGTTTAATGTGATCCAGTAATACCTACCGACACCATGTGTAAACGTGTTTAATGTGATCCAGTAATACCTAACCGACACCATGTGTAAACGTGTTTAATGTGATCCAATAATACCTAACCGACACCATGTGTAAACGTGTTTAATGTGATCCAGTAATACCTAACCGACACCATGTGTAAACGTGTTTAATGTGATCCAATAATACCTAACCGACACCATGTGTAAACGTGTTTAATGTGATCCAATAATACCTAACCGAAACCATGTGTAAACGTGTTTAATGTGTTCCAATAATACCTAAACGACACCATGTGTAAACGTGTTTAATGTGATCCAATAGTACCTAACCGACACCATGCATAAACGTGTTTAATGTGATCCAATAATACCTAACCGACACCATGTGTAAACGTGTTTAATGTGATCCAATAATACCTAACCGACACCATGTGTAAACGTGTTTAATGTGATCACATAATCCTAACCGACACCATGCGTAAACGTGTTTAATGTGATCCAATAATAACTAACCGACATCATTCGTAAACGTGTTTAATGTGATCCAATAATACCTAACCGACACCATGTGTAAACGTGTTTAATGTGATCCAATAATACCTAACCGACACCATGTGTAAACGTGTTTAATGTGATCAAATAATCCTAACCGACACCATGTGTAAACGTGTTTAATTTGATCCAATAATACCTAACCGACACCATGTGTAAACGTGTTTAATGTGATCAAATAATACCTAATCGACACCATGCTTAAACGTGTTTAATGTGATCAAATAATTCCTAACCGACACCATGTGTAAACGTGTTTAATGTGATCCAATAATACCTAACCGACACCATGTGTAAACGTGTTTAATATGATCCAATAATACCTAACCGACACCATGTGTAAACGTGTTTAATGTGATCCAATAATACCTAACCGACACCATGCGTAAACGTGTTTAATGTGATCCAATAATACCTAACCGATACCATGTGTAAACGTGTTTAATGTGATCAAATAATACCTAACCGACACCATGTGTAAACGTGTTTAATGTGATCAAATAATCCTAACCGACACCATGCGTAAACGTGTTTAATGTGATCCAATAATAACTAACCGACACCATTCGTAAACGTGTTTAATGTGATCCAATAATACCTAACCGACACCATGTGTAAACGTGTTTAATGTGATCCAATAATACCTAACCGACACCATGTGTAAACGTGTTAAATGTGATCAAATAATCCTAACCGACACCATGTGTAAACGTGTTTAATTTGATCCAATAATACCTAACCGACACCATGTGTAAACGTGTTTAATGTGATCAAATAATACCTAATCGACACCATGCTTAAACGTGTTTAATGTGATCAAATAATTCCTAACCGACACCATGTGTAAACGTGTTTAATGTGATCCAATAATACCTAACCGACACCATGTGTAAACGTGTTTAATATGATCCAATAATACCTAACCGACACCATGTGTAAACGTACTTAATGTGATCCAATAATACCTTACCAACACCATTCGTAAACGTGTTTAATGTGATCCAATAATACCTAACCGACACCATGTGTAAACGTGTTTAATGTGATCCAATAATACCTAACCGACACCATGTGTAAACGTGTTTAATGTGATCAAATAATCCTAACCGACACCATGTGTAAACGTGTTTAATTTGATCCAATAATACCTAACCGACACCATGTGTAAACGTGTTTAATGTGATCAAATAATACCTAATCGACACCATGCTTAAACGTGTTTAATGTGATCAAATAATTCCTAACCGACACCATGTGTAAACGTGTTTAATGTGATCCAATAATACCTAACCGACACCATGTGTAAACGTGTTTAATATGATCCAATAATACCTAACCGACACCATGTGTAAACGTGTTTAATGTGATCCAATAATACCTAACCGACACCATGCGTAAACGTGTTTAATGTGATCCAATAATACCTAACCGATACCATGTGTAAACGTGTTTAATGTGATCAAATAATACCTAACCGACACCATGTGTAAACGTGTTTAATGTGATCAAATAATCCTAACCGACACCATGCGTAAACGTGTTTAATGTGATCCAATAATAACTAACCGACACCATTCGTAAACGTGTTTAATGTGATCCAATAATACCTAACCGACACCATGTGTAAACGTGTTTAATGTGATCCAATAATACCTAACCGACACCATGTGTAAACGTGTTTAATGTGATCAAATAATCCTAACCGACACCATGTGTAAACGTGTTTAATTTGATCCAATAATACCTAACCGACACCATGTGTAAACGTGTTTAATGTGATCAAATAATACCTAATCGACACCATGCTTAAACGTGTTTAATGTGATCAAATAATTCCTAACCGACACCATGTGTAAACGTGTTTAATGTGATCCAATAATACCTAACCGACACCATGTGTAAACGTGTTTAATATGATCCAATAATACCTAACCGACACCATGTGTAAACGTACTTAATGTGATCCAATAATACCTTACCAACACCATGTGTAAACGTGTTTAATGTGATCAAATAATCTATAGGTAGCTCGACTTGTAAGTGACAAAGTGTCGATTCTTACGGATGACTGGAGGTATACAGTACTGGTTCTACCCATGAAAAAAATGGGTTGTCTGCCTCCACCACACATACATCGACCGTCATATATTTCCTTAAAAGTGCTGTAAATGACGTAAAGCACCCACAATCAATGCGATCAAGTAATACCTAACCGGCCATGTTTGTAAAAAAAATTCTGACAGACTCTTATGTGTTTAACAATCTGGGAAATATGACTACTATTACGAGGATCAGGCAAATCGTTTCCAAGCACTACCATTAACGTAAGTGGATCTAGTAACTTGTAACATCATATTTGATGATGGGCAGAAAACTTATGGCTTTGTCATTTACGGATTATCCAAATATTTTCTGTTTTCATTTTTTGTTGAAATTGTTTTGATTGCTTGATTTATTACCCCCACTTCAAAGAATAGAGAAGTAAAGAGAGTTTCTTTTTTTTTGCAAGCACATGCCTTTTACCCTGGTTACTTCAAAGAATAATACGTATCGCTGCTCGTAAATCAAAGCTTAAATTGCAAACTTTAAACTCTTTCTCCTCATTTGCAAGTAAATCATAACTAAGATTGTCAGTTATCTGCTCATCTTCAAAAACAAAGTTAAATTGTCGCGATGTATATAATTTTCCACGGTTCGATGCAGTAGTTACACTAATTGAATTGAAAAGTATAATAGGTAAAATCACACGTTTTCATTCCGTCCCCTTCATTATAGGAACATATCAAAGAAACCGCTAATTGCTAATAATGCCCTACGTGTATGAATAAATACCCATTAAGAAAATGTTTGTAAAATAATTCTGATGGGAAGTCAATAAACTAATTTGAATGCATTGAACAACTAACAATAATAAATACAAAGCACGATAGGACGACTTGTCACGTAAAATGTATGGCAAGATACGCCAAAGATGAACAATAAAAGAACAAAAAGTATGTTAGAAATCATAAAACGTGGTTAGCATAATTGTAAACCATTTATTTCCTAGCACTTCAGAACGTGTGTTGATTGGAACAGACGTGTAATGTGCAATAAAGTCTTAAGTAGTTCCAACTTCAATTATGTCTTACACGTTTTGTAATGGTTTATGACATAACTTGTCATTTCCTACGTTACAGGCATCATAACCAATCAAATTAGATACTTCTGGAAATGAACAAAATGTTGAGTTTGACATTACATTGAATATCTGTTATCCCTACTGAAAATATAAGTGGGATCCCACCCGGAATTGTGCTTGCTGGGATCCCACTTGTCCCAGCCGGATTTTTGGTCGGGATTCCCAGTGGGATTATCTGGGGATCCCAGTGGGATTACGAACGGGGGTCCCACATAATCCCAGTGGGAAATCCCATTGGGATCCCACTTTTGTTTTCAGTATGGATATACCATTTGTAAGTTGGATTCGATCTAAACTTTCGTGAGCTTTTGTTTTCATGAACATAGCTGTTCCTGAAGAGTTTCAAGAACTTGATACAATTTTGAAGGTGGCCGTTTTACATGCTGTTCATGAATAATTTGTGAATTAAGTTCTTGAAGAACAATTCACTAATTTAACCTACATAAAAGTTCAAAAAAATTCACAAATTTAACCTTCAGTCTACACCACTTAGAAGGCGTGATCATACTTGGTGAAATGTTGCAAATGATACTGAAATCAAATAATATCTGCAGTGCTGAAAAACATTTATCTATCAACAACAACAAAAAAATCCGCGAAAACAGATGACAATAGGGGTTTGATTTTAAAATACTGTTTCTACTGAGTATTATTAGAAATTTCCTCTTTCAAATACAACTATTAAATGTGTAAGATGTTTTGATACAATAAATAATGTAAGTATAATCACAAAACACTTACTTTCAATCAATAAATGGTGCAAAACAAACTACAGTTCTTGTTGCCATTTTCCCGCCAAAAATTCAAAAGAGTGTCTGCATTTTATTTTCACATTTGTCAGAATCACACTCAGGTGTCATAAAGTAAAATAATCCATTTTTCTTCCCAAACCAATCAATTTATCTTCATAAAACTTGCTACCCATACCAAGGTTGCGGTCCTGAGGTGTCTTTTGATATAAACAACACAATTTGCCAATTACATTTGAAAATCTTTAAAAATTGACTAAGTTTTTTTCCAGGCTTTATTATCTATATACCTGAAAATATCTGTGGGATCCCACTGATATTCCCAGTGGGATATGAATCCCACTAATATGCATATACAGGTCACAGACAACTATTTATTTTCCCATAGGCCTGCATTATAACCTTTAGGGCTACCCTGATTTCCCTATACCTCATAGCCATATATGGCACCCCTTGCCTGAAGCTTACATCCAAGTGCCATAATCTTATGAAAAGTTATATCTGTTTCTGGCTCCAAAGTGACACCCCCCATAGTTTTGCAGTTTTTTTTACCGCCAAATGTCTCAGTGTACCTATCTGTCATTTTTCAGTCATAATTTTAAAAAAAATACAAAAATATGTATAAAATGTTCCATTTTGAAGAAAACATATTTATGTCTGAATTCTAAATATGTTGTATTTCAGTCATTATATTTGATCCAATCCAAGATCACACTGGTAAACACTAGTCTCTGATCCACGAGACTTTCTTTTTTGATCATCACAATCTCTGTTTTATTTAGTAGACACGGATTTACAGGGAAATCGTTTCTCATTGGGATCCCACTTGAAAATAATTTCCCACTGGGATCCCACTTGAAAACAATTTCCCACTGGGATATGGTCAAGTGGTAAACTGAAATCCCACCGGGATGCGTAAATCCCATTGAGATAACTAATTCCCACAGGGATACCAGTGGAATTCCGATGGGATCCCAGTTGCATTTTCAGTAGGATGGAGGAAATGTGGGAGATAATAAATGTATGCACTGATAACTTATTTGCTATAGTATATATTAGTATGGTGATCATGCATATTAAATGCATATTTCGTTTATATCGTGCGTAAATGCGTATTTCGTTCACTGGAGTGGAGGTCATGCATAATGTATATTTTGTTTTGTTATGTAAAATACAATAAAAAAATTGCCGGCCAGGGGAAATTTAGAAATAATTCCAAACGAAAAGACAAAATATGTAGAATGGTCTGTTTTCGCTCATTTAAAATATCTCAGTCACATTTTTTGAAACATATCTGGACTGTATCATAAGAGCTTATATATAATATATAAGCATGGCGGCGCCTTCGCTTCTTGCTAAACGGAAATTGCATTGAAAATCAATCTGATCACCAAAAGTTGTGAAATGCCATATAGCAGATTGCTCGATCTATAGTTTATTTACATGAACGCAGTGATGAAACATTCCTGTATTGTAAGATAACAAACAAGAAAGGCAAGTCATACAACCGCATGCGTGGCTAACAGGCATATGGTTTATATAGCACTATTGTTTGTCCCGTTGCTTTCCGGCTAACACAATGTCAAGATTCTGAACATACCGATCCGTCGATATACACGAGTTGTGATTCCGAACGTAGCCGAAATTGCCCGAGTTTTCACGTATTTGAAAAAAAAATCATGTGACGTTTGGCGTTACTGATTTCGTGTGGCGTAATTGTGTGTGTGTATGTGTGTCTGTGTGTCTGTGTTTGTGACTGGGGAGGGGAGGGGGATGGGGGACCCGATCCTCATTTTATACTTGTAATACCTATAGTATCGTTATACTTTTAATAACTATAATATCCAGTAAACTGTCTTGTTGTTGTGTATATGAATAACTGTCTAAGACTCTGCTCCGACAGCATAATTTCCAGTGTAGTCTTTCTTGGGTTACTATATGCTATTCTTCATTTACAGTTTCATATTATTCTGTTTCTGTTTACAGAATGTGGACATATGGTACATTCTGTAAGTGTTGATAAGGCTTGAATTGTGTGTATTCGATATGTTTTCATGTATAACTATTACTTCGTGTTGTAGTCATCCACGTTCATATTCCCAACACTAATTTTAGAGTGAATTATTTTACAGTGTGACGATCTTCCCACTTCCAGTGTTCGGGACACTTCTTTCCAAGAGATTATTACGTGATAACTTCTCGTAAAATTCCAGTTTAGCACTCCCTATAATTCTCTTTATAGTTGGATCATGAATAGTTTTATTCGTTTCAGGCAAATCTAAGAGACGACAACAACATAAATCTAATTTAGTTTGCGAAATATTATAAAACACATTTGATATGATGATAGCATCAACTCGCATTTTTTTGTTTTATTACAAGTCTATTATCCTGACGTAACATTAATGTGCAGTTATTCCAAGTAACTGGTACTAATCGACAGACAGGTGTAGATGATCGCGATGATATAACTCATAGCTCATTATTTTTGTACTTATAATTAAAAATGCAATAATGCTTACAGCTGGCATAGATGCTCGACTTTTATTGCGATCTATTTGTAAACACATACATCAAGTACGATTATAAATATTATCTATTTAAAAGCATTTGGCACTCAGATATGCGCCACAAGGAGTTACAATAATTCTAAGCATCGATTATAATGTCACCTATAACGTTAACTCCTTTCATGAAAAAAAAAAGTGAAATAATGTTGCTGTCGGATGAGATTCCCCCATTGAACCTCAGCTAAATGGAAACTTGTCGAGGGCATGATTAAAATGAAGGGCTAATAAGCCTCCCCATGGTTACATAATGGGCCCATAAAGCTTGTCATGTCAGATGGTTCCCAGTGCTTTATTACCCAGAATCCCATTTTCACAAATCACACGTACTTGGTATTACTGACAAAGATGGTCGTAAAAGCAAAATGATTATCTCGGCTATTGAGCATGTCTCTCAGTCAATTTTGAAAACATGCTAAGAAAAATGTGCTTCATTGTGTACAATTATTTGTTTTGTTCGAGTTTAAATGTAATTTTGTAAATAATAGTTTTTTGTTCTTATTTATTATATTTACAAGTAATTGTAGGTAGCTATATACAAGGCATCAGACAGTTATTCTGAACATTAAATACAAAATAGTGCACGCTGACTGCACACTTATTAAATATTGTGTATCTGACAATGTTTTTTTGTTTTTTAATTTAGAAGAATATTTGACCGACCGTATAGAAAGCAAAAAGGAGAGCATTATTACAAGGGAGGTAAGCCAGTTAACCCTGTTTTCAACTTTAGACCTACCAACTAGTCAGCTGGCAGGGAAAATGTTCCAGGGTAAATTCGGGCTGATGGGGTCATTGTCGTATCGGGTACTACAGAAAGGTACCCGGGGTACATTTATGTATACAGAAACATACCCGAAAATCTTTGAATTCCAGAACGGCCCACAAATATACAGAAACGTACCCGGACAAACAAGATCTCATTGGCGGGATTGAAATAATTTAGAACTTGGTAAAACAACTACTTAAACAATATTGTTTATCATTAACTATTGCGCTATTGTTCTTAAAAACATATTTAGGCTGCCATATTTAGTAATAAAATACAGAACGTACTGCCGTAAAACCGGAAGTTGTAAATCATCAAACCCCGCGCAAAAAAAGTAAATAAATATGCAGCTCGTCATTCAAGAAAAGTTGGTCAAATATTTAGACCAAATGCATTCCTTTAAGGCGGAGGCAACAGCGAGCGCCATTTAAAAAGTGAATCGATTAAACTTTTTAAACAATGGAGGTTTCGTTTCCGTGAAGTAACAGTACGCGTTACGGCCGCGTTTTACGATATTGTATTTTGTATCGGGTACATGTATGTATATTTGGGGGCCTTTCTGGATTTCGATGGTTTTCGGGTACGTTTCTTTATAAATAAATGTACCCCGGGAGCCTTTCTGTAGTACCCGGTACGACAATGACCCCATCAATTCGGAGCTATTACAAAGAATCTCTTAGTCTTGATCATCTTCGACGCTTGATTGTAAATACAAACGTCTTGAAAAGCTGTGCAGAAACAAATTGAAACTGGAACCAACTGGAACCACGTGACCGTAATTTTTTTATTTTATTTAAACGCATATAATGATGTAGTTTCCCTCTTTGTTTATATATAATGTATCGTCTTTCTGCCTTTCTGTATATCTTGGATGGCCTCAGCCAATCAGAAACCTTACCATTCTATCGGCAAAAATCAAACTTTGTTCAGGAGGTCCTGTCTAGACGTTTGTCTTGAAAACAAGCAAGCGTCGCAGATGATTTAGACTAATAATCTCTTAATTTTGATTGGTTGACAAGGTACACAAACCTAACAATCTTGCTGAAAACATTAAATTCAACTTTTGAAGAGAACTTGTGAAGGTTAACACATACATGTGAGCAATGATTCATAATGTGTGGCATAATAAACAAAAGTTCCTCGTGTTTCTACTTGCAAGTTGGTGGGTCACCAACACCCGACCCAAACAGCTTTTTAAAACATACTCAACGTTTGGGTTGTGTACATTTCTTTTCTTACTGTATTCGATACCGTTGTAGCTTCTTATATTAGAGAACGCAGTACAGAGCTATAATGTCTATGGAAAATAAATTGGTGTTCGAAGCAAGCAGATGATCAAGACTGGTGTAACTATTGAAAATAAATGGGGGATATCATTGCAGGGGAGGTTAGCCAATAAACCATGCTGTAACAATATCCTGACATGATCATTCATTTTCAGAAGGCAGAGGCGGATATGAGCATTTGAAAACTAAAATTATAACACAATGCAAAACTCAATCGGTAGGTTACATCTTTTTGTACCATAGCTCTAATGGTTTTCCTTTGTCCTTGCTCATGATATACTTTTCATAAACCTAAAGCTCTGAGCCTAAACCGTGCTATAACTGCCGGTATATTTCAGCCGTGCTATAAATGACAGATTCGGCAGTTATGCCATGGTCTACCCAATTTTACACGCGCGTAGTTAGATAAATGGCTATGGTACAAAACATTTATAGCATATTTTGCTGAAATGCGATTTATACTGCAATCTCGGGCCTGCGGCCCTCGAGAAGCAGTATAAATCGCATATACTCGAAACATTATGCTATAAATATTACGTAGACAAACATAGACAAACTGTGTTTAAATATTGGTATACAATGTATTCAATTTATTGAAGAAACAAATAATGCAATTGCATTATTATATAGATACTGGCATTCTACGAATCAACATTGTAATCGGCTTTTATTGAATCATCATCATCATCATCATTATAATAAATCATCATCATCATCATCGTTATAATAATAATAATAATATTAATATTAATAATAATAAATAAAATAATAATAATAATAATAACAATACAAAATAATAATAATAATAATAATAATAATAATAACAATAATAATAATAATAATAATAAATAATTTGATTGATAAAACATATTACGATTTTTTTGTATGATACAGTATCTGAACGAACAGAAAGGCAAAGACAGTTGTGGTGGTTGAGTGTGTTCATAGAACGATCAATTCGTCATGTGATTTATCACTCTAATGATGGTGATAAAATGCATCATAATAAATTTGCTCATTTACTGGATAACACCAAAAAAATAATAAATATTCGATTTGCATTATCGAGACCAAATAATAGCGCCATTAACTGTCACTCCGTACGTTACATACTTGGGAATAGATAATAAGCTTGTCATAACTAGATAATAAGCAATCACATTTCGGCCATTTCGGACAGTGAGAGACCACGGACATATATCGATCTTGCCAATCAGACACACACATTGACCACTGGGCAATAAAAGTGACACAACTGACCAGTTCAAAAATGTTGGATCTAAATATGCGCAGTCATCTTCTTCACCAAACGACTGGTCAAAGAATCAACGAACAGCTTGGTTAATATTGGCGTGGTTAGCAAAGGACTGTATTGCCATTAATATGCCATAAAGTTTGACCGCATCAGTATCGCCTGACCATCTCCACGATCAGCGGAACATTGTTGCCTCATTTGTAACGATGTTTGTGTGGCAATTATCGGTGTACTTATCAGATGAATAATTAAAAGATGTGGTTTAAAACATGTCGTCTAATTTTGTTTTGTATTATATAAACGTTTATTTACGTGCTCAAGGGTTAAAGGCGAGTACGAAAAAAATAGATCAGTAAAATAAATCAGTAACATAGATCAGTAAAGCTCGACACAGAATGAAGTCACTAGTATAGACAAGTATTTAATAATTACAAGTATGTGTCCAATTATCCTTAGGGACTGGCTTGAACGGTGAACTTGAAATCCGAAGGATCCGGGTTCAAGCCTCGCCGACACCACTGATTTCGTCTGTGTGCTCTTTGGCAAGATATTTTTCCCGTCGGATGAATAGGCGGTCACGCGTATCGGACGGAGTCTATCCTCAAAGCATGTTACATAGCCGTAGGATTATATTCGTTAGTAAGAGTGTGTGTGTGTGTAATTCGAAGTGTTAAAGTCCCTCCGCCAACTAAAACGCCTGGAGAACCCTGGTCGCTATGGGCACAATAGAGTCTGGACTTCTCTAGATGAGTGTGTTGGTTGATCTGGTGCTGCTGTGTTGCTGTGTCGTCGTTTCTCTTGTAGATATGTAGGTAGATGTCGCTGTCGCTCTGTGGTTGTCGCTGTGGCGGTGAAGTGGGGGGTCTGGAACGACGTCTAGGTGGTGCTGCCTACGCTACTGGGCGATCCCTTTTAGGGCCACACCCGCCAGTTGCAACCTGCGTCCCCGGTGGCTATAGCAACTAACGTAGGATATTTCTATTCTCTTCTGGCACGCAGGTTGATATGGCTCCTTCGCTCCGTGTACAGCGCAAGGCCTCCCTCCAGTTGTAGTTGTTCCTGGCGCTGTACAACGTCTGGCGGGACGAAGGAGACATCTTCACTCTCGGTCAATCAGCAATCATTCCGTTAGTACTGCATCATATAAGCCAGTGACTTATACTACAAGTAATAACAGATCCGCAATCCTATCTCGTACAACTTTGTAGGATGTGCTGGCAAGGGCGACCCAGTAGGTCACCCTACATGATTGCTGACAGTGCCCACTCTGCGACGTGCACGCGGTGAAGATCTAGGTGGCTCGTTAGTAAGAGTAGGACATGTTCCCGGATCCCTAAGTATCATTTCCCTCACACTGAGACGGCTCTAAATAACATATCATGTGTATTATATACTTCAATATATAATTCCTTATATTGTCATAACACGGCATTTCGTATTTGATTGTTTTTATATAGTTTTAAAACTAAAACGTATACTATCATAAAATCTAAATTTGATGTGTAGTTTTACCACCTTGGAACATCGAAATAAAGCAACAAATCTAACAAATTCCATTGGTATCACATGATAAAGAACAACATTTGCTTTTATCATTTAGATCTTGTTCGGTATATAGCTAAGCAGACAGCTTGAATGGTGCATAATCGCTACGCCGCACCCCGGGGACTCTCCGCTCAGACTACAAAGGTGGCGTAAACGAGCTATTAATGGCTCACCCGTACCTTATCGTGTAGTTCATGTTCAACATATTCATGCGCTGGAGATATCTATCATCTAACTGAATTTTTGCTAACAGAATATGTCGGGTCGGATAATGTTTGTGAAAATGATACTGCGTGAGTTTTCAGCGATCGTGGTGATTGTTTTAGAATAACTGTTAGTTATCTGACAATATTTAAAATTGTTATAGCGCTAAATAATATTATATATATATTTATTTTTTGCATGAATTTGTTGTGTTTTTTTTAAAAATCATATTGACCGATATTTTTCAAAAGTCCCAGTAACTTATTATTAAGCGGCATGAGGGGGTGGAGGGGCGAGTGGGGGTGAGAAACGACACTCATTTAAATTGTAAAAAAAAAAAAAAAAAAATTATTCGGGGCCTATTTCAATTTTCGTCACAGGCTCATTCGTTAATTTTGAAGATTATCTCAAATGCGTCATACATTGTGCATTATATGAGATTTAATCGGCGCAATTTGAAGAAAAAATGGTAGAATTTTTGCTACAGCTATTTCCCTTTTCGGAAATCCGTTATTTTGAAAATAAAAATGAATTGATTATACGGTCTCTTTCGGATTATACTATTACTAAAACCAGGCGATAGTCTTGCGTTTGAAACCATTTTGTTGAAAAGAAAGTAGGATCGGCGTGAGTCTCTTTAACTGGATTGAATTTAAATGTAAACTATGCATATTTAATTATTTAATACCAAGAACGATAGCGCGTTTTCGTCTGCTTAATTGGTAGTGAGGTAAATTTTTAAGGCACAGATTCGTATCAGACCAACCAATTTCCGGTAATATATGGCACTGGTTTTGTCATTAGTTTCGTAGAAGAAAATTGAATCTTGTTCGTCTTTTGAAGTCGATAATAAGGCGAATGCGATACGACGCGGAGGCTGATTAGGCACCAATGTCTATCAGCAGATAAATTAACACCTTAATTACTTTAACAACTAATGTTTACGGTTCCAGATTCGTAAATGATTTTAAAGCTACACGCAGGCAGCGAATGTATTCCGTGACACGCAAGACCGAAGAAAACATACAAGAAGCCGTTTTTTGGGGGGAAGGTTATCTGGAAGTTGAAAATATGATCATAGACGTCGTTGTTTTAGGTATAGTCGCTTTCATGCGAGTTTCGTCCAAATCCAATTCAATCCTCACCCTTTACAAAATGGAAAGCTGTGGCTGTGATATTTTATAGTTGCTGGGTAATATCGTAGTTTAATATATCAGACTTGAGACTTATCCGAGCAAAGCATAATTCGTGTTGCCTCTCCACTAGCATAATATCGACTTCATCCTGTATTTTTCCGAATGTTTGCGGAAATTTGTTTGCAAAGCAATCGTTTGCAGGATGTTTTTTATTATTGATTTTTTTTCTTCTTCTCCTTTTTGGATGCAGACTACGAAGAAAGATATGCGCACGGTTTCGTGGAGTTTTATTCCAATCAATCAGAACCGTAGTATCATGTTCAAAATAGTAACATCATTAGGCCATATAAATATGATAAATGTAAGATTATACGCGAAGCAAAAAACAACACTTTGCAGGTTTTACATTTCCGAAGTAGGCACCCTGGTGTGAAATCCATTTACTCGAATTTACCAGTAATTTCCATTCCAACGTCTATGTGAAATCGCGCAGAAATTGGGGGATATAACCCATGTCGGATATATCTCATGTATATAGTCATAAAAGTCGTCCGAGTTTTATATTTGCTATTTAACTGCACGAACTCGGAAGTGTTGAATGAGTATTTGTTCTGTTGTTGTTTTTTGTTGCAGAGACTATGGTCTCTTGAATATATAGATAATGTAACATTGTTTATTAAAATACTCAATATCTGATTGGTTATTGAGTAGGTATTAAATCCTAACGAGTTTGAACTTTAGAAAACATGCAAAACAAAGATTACGTTATTTTCAAACAGCACAATGTAATTGTTAAAAACGTGATAAGCTGCATACTTCCTTCGTGAAGTTGAGAGTTGGGCCAAGAACCGAAGTTGTGAGTATGTGTTCAATGTCTCGAAAATGTGTGTATTAAATCTATACAAATCCAGGTCAGATTAGAAATAAAAAATGTCCAGTGGGTTTATATTGTGCGATATAAGAACCTGATGCTATGGGCTTGAAAAAACCCATCGAAACCACGGGCCTGGAAATCGATGATATTAATTAGCAATATCTTAACTTAATTCAAATTGTATCAGTTTTTTAAACACCTTTCTGTATCCATTAAAGACGTTTTCATAATATTATTAATAAGGTTATGAATAAATAAAACCTAGAGCTAACTATTTAAAATAGATGGTTTGTAGTGTCCCTGAGATGTTAATAAGGATATTTAAATATCCGTAAAAATTTAAATTTTGACTTAAGTAATATTTTCCACTTAAGGACACATTTCCCAACGCTACTTGGTCATTGAAAAAGCATGGAAAGCTTGAATATTGTTTATTTGTATATACTCAACAAAATAAGAAACTTCCGCAACTTTACCCATACATGCAGACACAATGAAAATATATTTTGTATGGTCTTATATGTTAATACCTTTGTTAAAAGGCCAGCACTGTCATGACAACAATTATCCTTGAATCAAACTTGTACGCAAAGTTATTCCCCTTGTTTTGGTTTAAACAACATTTCTAGGTCTTGTGGTTTAAACTTTGATTTAACACAGTTTTGTTCTGTTGAAATAAACAGAAGATAACCCCAGCACCAAAAAGACAGAGAAAATAAGTTGACCTGTCCACTCACTTCTGCGCCATACAGCTTTCAAGAATGAATATTTCCAGATTACCTCCCTTTATAATACAAATATAGTGATTTCGCAATTTGAATAAAACATGTTTTAGCAGAACACATTAACTCTGGTTTTTGATGATTATTAATATTGATCAGAATGATTGAGTGATAAGTATAAAATGATGACATTGCATCTAGATTGGTGTACAAAGTGTAACAAAGTCAACCCTATGCAAATCACAGCTTAAAATGCGGAAGTTTCTTTTTTTGTTCAGTATAGCATTGCTGTATGGAGAGTAAGAATAGCTTATGTCCAGCCTTGTTCGGCCGTTTGAAGACACGAAACAACTTGTAAAACATGAATTCGAGCTGCCGAAACCCGTCAATATCTACATGAACACTTGAAATAGTACAAATTATTACGTGCTGCACGTGTCTTTGAGGTAAGGTGAATCTTCGACATGTTATAGTCTTGTTATGAAGAGAGAGGAATCAATTCTAACGCCATGTGCCAGAAGTGTGCTAAATACATATTCAACATCCATGGAATGCTTTTTACCCTGTGAACAAAACAGATTGCGTACCGCGAAAAATGTCTGTAGTGTTACTAATGTGCTGATTGACTGAAGGACTGTTTGACTGACTTTTGTTTGAGGTGCGTTATTTCAAAGGCTGTAGCATTTCGTAAGAATAAAAAGGTGGCATCTAGCATCCTTGTTCAATTAGTTTGCTCCGTTGTGCAATGTATTGTTATAACCAGATGTATTGTAAAGAAATTAAGTTTCTCTATAGTAAATTAGACTGATACAAGTTTACTGGCAGCTCGAGTATACCCAAGACATACATATGTGTGTCCGAAGACATACACATGTGTCTCCGAAGACATACACATGTGTGTCCCAAGACATACACAGGTGTGTCCCAAGACATACACATGAGTTTCCCAAGACATACACATGTGGGTCCCAAGACATACACATGTGTGTCCCAAGACATACACAAGAGTTTCCCAAGACATACACATGTGTGTCCCAAGACATACACATGTGTGTCCCAAGACATACCCATGTGTGTCCCAAGACATACACATGAGTTTCCGAAGACATACACATGTGTGCTGGTGCAGAAACTTTATACTACTAGAAACATATGAACAAATGAGAGCGTTGTGTGATAATACATTTAATAGCAATTTCAATTTATTTATTTATTTATTTATTTATTTATTTATTTATTTTATTTTATTTTATTTTATTTTATTTTATTTTATTTTATTTTATTTTATTTTATTTTATTTTATTTTATTTTATTTTATTTTTATTTATTTATTTATTTATTTATTTATTTATTTATTTATTTATTTCGTTCGTTCGTTCGTTCGTTCATTCGTTCGTTCGTTCGTTCGTTCGTTCGTTCCTTCGTTCACGTTTCCGTTATTCATTCGTTCCATTTATTTCTTTGCATCCATAGATTCGCGTAGATTTAGAAGTTTTGTTGGCGTACGTAAGTGAAAAGTGCCTAGGAATGCACACTAATGTAATTTTAATATCAACACATTTGGAGTCCGTTTGAACGGTAGCATTATAAATTAATACATAAAGCTTTTTTTGGTTAATATATATTTTAAAGAACCCGTGTTTTTTTTCTATTTCTCTGATAGATTACTTTCGACCATAACACTAATTTTATAGAAAGTTAAGTGTAACTAAAACAGTATTCTGTCCGCGCGCGTTATTATCAACTTATTTTAACTTAATTTGTGAGACATTAAGTTAATGCCTGTCAGCACACTATGAATGATATTTCCTATTTAATGCTAATAAAATCACACCCAATAAATTCTATTCTTAAAATAAAACGGCCAATTAAATGCGGTAACTCTTTTATGAGACATTATGTAGTCTCACTTTTGCCTAACTTTCTCTTTTTTTGCAAAGTCAGGGCGTCCGATTAATGCCTAGACTCGTAATTAAGAATAAAGGGAAGTGCACAATTCCCAATAAAATGCAGCTGGTAACATAACGTTTCCACCTACTTATTCTTTTCATCAAATGATCTAACAGCCATTTTATCAAATTAGTCGCACATTAAATTTGAGTTACTCGGGGCTAAAACAAATATAAAATGTTAATGCTGTGAAACAGAGTGGATATGTCATTAGCATCGTGTTACAGACTTCCAGCATTTGCCGAATGCATTCGCATGTTTTAGTGGAATATGACATAACACATGCATAACGCATGCATGCGTGCATTTGTTAATAAAGGATCGCACGCAAGCAATATGTATGTTGCTGTATAACTATAAAGTATTTCGGTTTGCATATATAGTATTATCTATCCCGATCTGTTTCCAGTCGCGCAGTAATTTAAATCCGACCGATTTACCTCTAACGGGGCGTTTCTATTGCTGTTGGCAAATAGCAATTTGTCAAAGTTAACGACAGTAAGCAGTATTGACCATCGAACAATAACACTTTTACTAAGTAAATCTAACAAAACAAACAGTCATTATCACCGTTTCTATGGAAAGCACGTGGGGTTGTAATGAAATAGCTGATTTAATGTGTTGCCCGCGGAATAAGTTAAACATCATCGAATTTGTAAAATGTATAGTTTTTTCCTAAGGGCATTAGTTTTGAATTGATAAAATTGTTATCTATGCAGTCACCGCCAACACTGGTATGTCGTAAAATACTCGACCAATCATAACCTTTTAATGGTCCCATTTCGTTATTTTGTGGTCTTTTATTTATTCTCTTTATCTAATCACGCGTTATTTAGGATATTAATTGATGTTTTATTCCGCGTGAAATTATGTTTGTGATAAAAATAAAATAAGGATGTTTTATAATAGCGGAACAGGGACATTTTAAGACCATTTTCGATTCACATTTCTAATAATAGTTTACATGAAGTCAGTCTGTGCTGAAAATATATTACATCTTTATTATTAAAGGGATCACGGCAATTCAGAATTACAATAAGCACCTCCTTTTTATTAATCCAGTATCATTTCGACTTTAAATTATCTTGCATAATTATAATTAAGTGAACAGAAATAAAATGGAGTTTTCATTTTTTTCTATATTATTCTGCGGTATGTTATTATTGGTGAGTAGACGTTGGTGCAAGAACAATGTGGCTTTAAACTACTGTAGTCAAAGAATTGTTAATGATGATGATTATGCAAGTTGTGTGGAAAACTAATGAAGCGCCGCGAGTTTTAAAAACATAAGATTGCCAGGTGCCCCTTTAAGGACACATTTCCCAACGCTACTTGGTCATTGAAAAAAAGCATGGGAAGCTTGAATATTTACAGCCAGCACACTTCTAAATTGAGGCCCGCTCTTAGTTTTTTATTTGTATAGCATTGTTGTATTGTGGGTAAGAATAGCTTAACAACACTTTGTAATTTACTTTAATTAAGAAATATATGTTCATAATTTAGCTTTTGAATACAAAACTTATCTATTTCTTAATTGTTTTAGACCAAATATCAGAGCACAACACAATAAATATACAACATTCTTTAATGTGATTATGTGAACTGGTCACAAATACTTTATTGGGTGGGCCTCATAATCTGAAGAAAAATTTAATATCGGCTAACAGTGATTTACAGTTACCTATAGAAATTTCCCCCCACCCCACCCCCGAATACAACAGGCTCGAAATATGTCCTTAAAAGAAGGTAACCTATTAAAAAAATATCGATTAACTCACCAATTGGCTGTCACAGTCAAAAACATTGATTTGTTTACGACCAGTTAGGCCCAGATCAAAATGCACACCAAGTGCAGGCTGATCAGAGTTTACAATGCTTGTCACTCAATAAGAATGTCGACCAAAACACTTTTTTTATAGAAAATTTTACCGAAAGATTTAAATTCAAGTTGTAGCAACCGACATTTGAAATTTGACGGCGAAAGGGTTAATAGCCCATGCTTACACGTTAACACGTGGGACGTTGAAATATTAAAAGCATAAAAACAAAACAAACTATTATTTGTAAAACCTAAAAGCAAAAACGCTATTAACTATTGCTGTTAACGCTGACGATGATATTGATAGGCAGATCTATCAACAGTTCATGTTTCGTAAAGTGATGATCCCCCAATAACTGACGAAACGAGCCATAAATTAACGATTCCCAGCTGTATGATTTAACGTCCTAACAGTTTGTGAAATTCATTTTGCAAGGCAAATAAAACGCCTAATAAATACGTCTGGAAAAAAAGTACCTCCAATACATTATTATATCGTCTGGGGGTACGGAGAACGGGACTGACGCGTCTACAGGAATCATCACCAGAGTGTTCCAAATGCAATGTCACAATAAGACTCCATATTAAAACTGAAGCAATATTTTAAATGAACACACGACACTCTTGGTGTTTTTTAAAAATCACTGCGTCCGGTTAGTATTTCTACTTTATTCGCAAACTTGCAAATCATATATTATAAATAATTAGGTATTAGAATTGTTTAAAGAAAATGATATAATATACATGTTTATATATTGAATGTTTATATATATTTAATGTTTATGTATATTCAACCGCTCCGGCCGGGATGGTAAAGACGAGGAGTTTGACTTATCGCACTGGGCGCTCGACTTGTAAGTGAGGAATTGTCGAATCTTACGGATGGCGGGAGGTATACAGTACTGGTCCCAGGAAAACAGTGTGTTGTCTGCCTCCAACACTAAAAGTCGACCCTCATATAAAGCCTAAAATGTGCTGAAAATGACGTAAACCACCATTCAAACAACAACCAAAATATGTTGCATATTTATAATGGATTTCATTGGTACACTTATAATGTTGTATTACTATTTTGTACAGTTGTAGTGTTGTGTTTTTTGTGTCATGCTTTGTACTGTACTATTTTAATTATTCAGAAAATAAATACTATACTTGTAAATGTGCATTTCTGATATCAGTTGGCAACTCAACACTTGCATACTCGTATTTTATTAGTTCGTACATTTTTATTGCATTTATGTGAAGTTGAAGTGAAGTTGATGCAGTTTTTTTTGAGATTTTATTAACTATTCGGTAAAAGTTTGTAAAGTTACCTTATTGATCGCAAAATGTACTTCAATATCTCGAACTGTGCAATTTTACAATTAATATTCTTAGTTTCCCCCTCTATAGGGGCTTATTATTATTCATATACTCTACAAAGTACGTCACATTCAAACAAACAAATAATAACACATATTTGTTTTATTTATTATATATCTAGCTAAATACAAATTCGCTCATCTCTCGGCTGTTTTCATTTATTTACGTATTCTACTGTCTACATACCTTATAATATCCCTATCCGTATTATAACATTATAATCTGAGAATAATTCCTCAGTAATTTCATGTCTCATTTAAGGTGTTTTGTAACACGAATAACATGACTGTGTTATTAAAACATTTTAAGGTACACACATAAGGTACACACATTGTCTGGTTTCAAGTTTGATAAAACATACAGAAAAAAGAACTAGTTCGTGTTTATTTAAAATGTAATTTGCAATAAGTTTTAGTTGGATAAAGCCGAACAATTACATATTCAACGTTATTTATTCCATTTATGAAAACGTATCACCTTAACCTTGTGTAACTTAGTATAACAATCAGGTTACCCGTATCTTTGTGCAGAGACATGTGCATTCTTCTAGTTTTTTAAAAATGTTTTTATTGTCAAAAATTGAATCCGAGATAACTGACAGTCAAATTAAGTACTGTCTAACCACCTGTAAACTGATAGTGTTGTGATTCTGCAGGCGTAGTAGCCTTCAAATACAGGATGGTTCGAAGAAATTGCAGAACGAGTGCATTGCAGATACATGCACGCGTTTTGTTTTGTCGCGCTACCACGTGAAGTACACAAGTATATAACAACGTATGTTTAATGTTAGTGTATTCAGTTGTCTAGGAAACTGCATTTTCAATTTTGTTAACTGTATCAGTCACATGTTAGTTGCATACTATTTTGTTTTGGACCTTCTGAAAACCGTATTGAATCAATACCATTTATAATAATACTTAAAGGGACACATTGCAATATTGAAGTATGTATACGGTTTCAAAGTCAGCGACAATATTTATTAATCCAATTTCATTTGGACTCTCATCCTGGTTGCATGAAATTAAATAAAATGTGGCGTTTATAATTTGCTTGTCTTACTCTAACATAGTTTTTAAAGGGACACATGGCAATCTTGAGTTTTATTTAAACATTAATATTGATTGATTATTTCTAAGGTTTATAGTCCCTCTACCATATAAGCCCCCGGGAAGAATCCCCCGTTGACTCGGCATTATGTTTGGACTAACATTTGCTCCTCGATTTACTAATCCTGCGCCATTTTGACTTTGAAATTGTTTGCAAATAGACAAATAAGATTTCAATTTTCTTCGTTATTTCACCATTTTTTACATATATTATTGGTGCAATTTTATGAAAAGATAGTAATATGTAAAAACAATTTGCTTTGAACTATTCCAATAATTAAAATTAATGATTGAACAAATGCAAGTTAAGAGGAAAACTAACGGGACGCCGGGAGTTTTTAAAAAATCAAGATTGCCGTGTGTCCCTTTAATATATCACTAGTGCAATATATATAATCGAGAGTAATATATAAACATAGTTTGATCCGAGTTATTTAAAAAGTTATTAATGATGGTTTTCAAATTTAGAAGAAAAACTAACGGAACGCCGCGAGGTAAAAAAACAAAAAAACTTAAGATTGCAGTGTCCATTTAATAATTAATTGCATTTGGAGTGCATTTCCCAGTAGTTAAGTGTAATACATAATCAATTTAATAAAACTTTCAGTAAGAACAATTACAAATATAATATACATTCCACTTTTTCACTTTCCCGATTTTTTCCGGTGCGTTTGAAACATCGCTGAGGGTTCGATTCCCAATGGGAGCTCGACGTCTAAGTGCGAAAGTGTCTATTCTTGCGTATGGCGAGATGTATACAGTACTCGTTCTACCCAAGAAAAGACGGGTGGTCTGCCTCCACCACGAACAAATCGACCTATTGCCTAAAATAGGCCGAAATTGACGTAGACACCATTCGATCAACCTACCAACCGATATGCAAGCATGTACATGCAATGTACTGTAAAGTAAAAGAACACTGTTTTACTGGAGTTGTGACAAAACCTCCGATATAGTCATGTTACTATAGGGACAATTTCACCCTACTAAATTATCTTAAGTTAAACAAGCATGCTGATATGCAGATATAAAAAATAATACTTAACCCAGAGTCAAAACAAGAATGTGAAAATATATGTGCATTTATTTCTAAATGTTTGTTAAAAACCACTAGTCTCTAATTAATACATGGGAGAACATTATTATATATAGTGCTAGTTTGATAATTCATAGAGACAACTTATATAAGTTAAACTATACTACAATATATATTTATTCATAATCATTATTGTTTCTGTGTATTCTTCTGTTCCAGGATCACCACTGTGCTCTTACCATATGTAAACAGTTTTTCCTAATAAAGAATTGAATTGAACTTTAGACAATATTTTGTTTATATAAAAAACAACAAAACACAAACACAAACAAACAATACAACCCTAAAGCAGCCGTTGTTTTTGGCTTGGTAAAGCAGAGAGCTTTACGACTTTCATGATTTTTAATTAAGAAATATGTGTTTTTGTGTGTGTTTTTTGGATACTTTTAAAACGTTTCATTTGGTATATTAAGGATGATAAACAAAACACATATGATAGATAATGACACGGTTTCATTTCAAAGAAGTCTTTGACTACCTGCGGATTGGGTTTATTTGTTTGAAGTTACTGATAGCATTAGTGCACTTTGGCCATATTATCATACATTGTATATAAAACCATGACTGTATGATGCCGTTTTATTTATTGTATTTTTTTATATTATTTGTATTACTAAAGTGTCGTCATAATCCAATAGTTGTTGAAACACAACTGAGTTTAACTATGCCATTCTTAAAGCATTATAAGAGACTAATACACTTTTATTTACAACAATAAAACAATATGACACATTTAACTTAGGTGATTTGTCTTGGACATGTCGACGCAGTCGTGTCATCTGACTGACAATTAGCTGTACCCCAACATACATTATCATATCGTTTTGTATTACATGTGTTATTAATTGTTTTAAAAGTAACTTACACATTATCACAGTAAATAATTTATTTACTAGATGTGTATTTAAATCACTATCCGACCCCAAATTTTCTCGGTATGAAGACATACACCAACCCCACACTTTTCAAATAATTTATATCGCGATTTCCACCATTTTTTTTAGAATTTCACCATCATAGTTTCAGGACATTACGGCGGTAGTTTGTGGGGTCAGGGAGTAAGTATGGTGGGGTTCGGACATTAACAACCGCTTCAGGTCGTACCATAGTAATAAAGAAAAACAATTTTATTTATAGAAAATAAAGATACAGACACATAATGTGACGAATGCTAGAATGGAAAGTAAATTTTGACCAACATTCAAATAGTATCCGAGTAGAAAATATAAAATATTATATTCTTGTTAGGGGAATATATTTACATATTTAAACTCATCTATAGAAATGTGTGTGGTAGTGACGAGATTATTTATGTTTTATGACATCTTATGATGTGTCGATACTTTTCAAGTTTACTGGAGTGTGCTATTTATATTGCGAAAAATGGGTAATTTATTACACAGTCTTTTTTTATCACGAGCCTCCAAAATAGTTGACTAATGCAACAGGGTTGAACATTACAATGTACCTTTTTCGCAATATGACATACACTCTTGTAATATATACTAAATATTATTATTTTGTTATTGTTGAAATTAATAAATAAACGATGGACTTTATATTACTTATGAGTTGTGAGTAAATCTACTGAAATTATTTTTCGACAGTGTTCAGTATGTAGACGGAACCAGGCGAACAACATTAATTAAACAAATTTAGCAATGCTAAAGATTTTTCAAACATTCTTTTTAATCATCACTTGTTTAATAAAGGTGTATATGTATTTCAAAATCATTGTTTTATTTGAAAATTTGTGACCTGGCTTGAAGCTGTTTCATTTAAGTAGTTAAATGATAGCATTTTTTTGTTTTTATAATGCTGATGATCTATTAAACCTGTTTAAACAACTAATCATAACTGTAACTATTTGAAAATTACAACCATAAACGTTTAATGTATTAATTGCAGGCATAATGATGAAACATAATGTTTTATAATGCTAAATTAATATAATAATGCATAATTAGTTTAACGTTCTTTAGCGGAATTAAAATTGTGATCTGTTTCCAGCATTAATACATATATATTAATAAAAAACAATAACAGAACAGTACAGTTTCTATAAAAGTGTAACACCAAAATTACTATTAATCTTATTATTATTATTATTATTAACATTATTATTATTTATTATTTATTATTTATTATTTATCATTTATTATTATTAGTAGTAGTAGTAGTAGAAGTAGTAGTAGCAGTAGTAGTAAGTATTACAAATATATGTTTTAATAAATGTTCAATATACATTATGCGAGAACGTAAGTAAAAACTGTGTGGCATGGTCAAATATAATACAATATTCAGTTTGCGTGGAGAAAGTCCTTTTATGTTGTTGATTCATACTTAACATATTAGAAATTTAAAAGTAGCAATATACCAGTAAAAAATCCTAAAACATATAACTTTTATTTTTCACAATATACGTACCGGCGGCTTCTGACGTTTCTAGACCTTGGAACGTTTTATTTGCCATTTCCATGAGTGCGTCAAGTGGCGAAACATTTTTAAGCGCCGACACAGATTCGTCGTCGTCATCTTCGTCTACGTTTATCTCCTCGTCGTCGGCTTCAGACGAAGCCTCGGAGTTGCGACCGGGCGTCGGTGATGTATCCCAGGGTCTAACGATCCTCGTCGGTGGTAGAACGCCACGATGGCTGTTATTAAGTCCATGAACGTGCATGTTGTTGGTGTTGTTATGTCGTTTATTAATGTGCACTTCTTGATGCGCGCGATTTTTTGATGTGTTGTTCATTTTTGATAACGATTCGCGATGATGTAAATGATGACCCAAATTGTTTAATTTGTCCTTTTTTGGTTTCGGAGCATTCTCATTAAGTATGTCATTAATTCGAAAAGAGGTAAGAGGTTTATTCGGATTGCGAGGCGGCTGTACAGGTACCATTGCGAGCTTGCGGAGCGACTCGTACTTATCCCTGCGGCTGTCCTGCGAGTCGCTGCCACGGTTTGACGACGACATCTTAAAATCCCATGGGTGAGGTAGAACCCGGAGCATTTGTAAAGTCATCGGGAAATCCAGTTTTGTTGCGGTTATTGCTAATGAATATTATTTATGAAATCACTTTGAGGACACCATTTTATAATGAATATAGTTATTAAATAGAATAAAAATCCAGACGTTTATTCCTTTAATGTCCTTGTTTGGTAATACCACAACTATTTAAAAAAAATGCACCGAAACACCACACGTATAATGTTAAGACATATTTTTAACTGAAGAAATCACATAAGTTTAAACTTACAAATTGTCCGAGTGATCAGATCAATGAGTCGATGTAATGATCGTCGATGTCAGTCAATCTACTAAGTATCACAACTCTGTACCCATGTGATGGATGTCCTTCGAGGTGTCGACCACTAACCCCGCCGGTCATACATGTAACACTGATTACCATCGAAACACGGGCAAAATATTTCTACTTCGACCAATCAACTATTTATCTTGTTTTTTGACAGCAATATGTCCGAGGTGTTGACGGAAAATTGTTTCCAAATCGCTCGGAAGATATAAAAAGTCAATTAAGAACGTCCAAGAGATTCCGATGATTTTTGGCCGTTTTTATTGCCGTGTTTTCCTTTGTTAACTAAGTAATTCTGGTGAAATCATTTCAAATGTATACAGTTAAAGAACGTAACTGGTTAGAAAGTAGTTTTAAACATTTACAACACACACGCAGACACCAGTGGTTAAATATCGCATCGTCCAGACGAATTTTAACTTTACGTCTTTTTTTTAAAAAAAGAAGAACACTCTCCCAAATCGTCCTTCAAATTTCTAAGGTAAACACTGAAATCTGTGGAATAAAACAGTATATGAACTATGACCAAGACTTACAAAACGAAGTTAGATTTAGAGATATGACCCTTTTCTTCTGTATTCTCTTTACAATACGGTGGGCGGAGCATGTAAAGGCAGCAGCCAATCAGAGTTGAGCGGCATTGCTGTTGGCGGCTCCCCCCAGCTACTTCTCGTAGTACGTTACATTCTAATTAACCAGTTGTCTGTAGAAAATAGAGGCCATAAAATTAGCAAAATGTGTTGGACATTAAAACAAATCATCGGCATCGTTTGAAATAGTTAAATCAATTATCAGTGGTGTTCGAAGACTTTATTGATAGGCAAGCTTTGTCTTGATGAAAATGGACACATTTCGCAGTTAACATTTACGGGAAAAAAAGGCAGCACTTTATGTCCTTGACTGACAAATAGAATTGTATAGACAGCGTGTATGCATATTACATGCATTTGATTGAAATATGCGAATATACTTAAAAAATAATATAGAAATAATAAAATTAAAAAATTCTCTGACAAATGGATTATTTTAAATTCTGAGTCAAGTTTGTGTACGTAACAATTGGTGCGTAGTATTTTCGATTTCAGAATTATATATTCAGAAAAATAGTTAGACTTGACTATTTTTAATAAACATAAATACAATAAATAATAATAATTATACTTATATGAAATAGATAACCAATGTGGTTGTTAAATTAGTTATATTAGTTAAGTCTTAAGATAGTTCCGCCTTTTGCGCGCGACAACGTAACATGAATGTTGTGCAAGTTTTCTTCCCTAGTCCATTTTCAAACTTCTTCTCTAGTCCCTATTCAAACTTCTTCTCTAGTCCCTATTCAAACTTTTTCTCTAGTTCATTTTCAAGCTACTTCTCTTGTCCATTTTCAAGCTCCTTCCATATCAAAAGTATAATGGATGATCAGAAATAACATATTTTGTTGCAATAAAATGAGATAAAATGGTACAGATCGGAGTTTTGTAGAGGTGTTATTATTTCCAAATAAAACTGTTCCGACGACGTACCCTGCCAATCACTGTTTTATTGCTCCATAAAATTCAATATTTTATGTCATCATTTAGATATCAGAATAATCAGTAGAATAAATGTCACATATTTTGTCCGTTTTGTGATCGACATACAATGCATTTACATTTAGGGTATAAATAAAGTATCTCATTCGATGTTACACTTGCCGTATACAAACCGTTGTGTGGAAAAAGTCTCAATTTTGCGACATTACATTCCATAAAAAATCAAAAAAACATTTCCGCAGATTCGCGTTTGCGGTTTCTTTATCGTTTGATATTTATAGACATCCCAGAAAGATTGTTTGTTAAAAGTTTATTTTATTTATCTTTTATTTGTATAGTAATTATTAATGCGATCTTTGATCTTTGTTATAATTGATAGCTAGTATCTGCGCATTACAGCCGGGTGGATGGCCAATAAAATAATCACACGGAATGTTACATTATACTACCATTTCTAAATCCTTTATTCAGCTTTTAGGTCATAAAACATCTTAACTATTTACTCTTTAAATGCTTTCTTTAAACTATTAGACACTTGCATTCGTTTAAATACGATATTATGGTGTTCTGAAAGTTTTACTTTCCATAAATAATAGAGATTTTGAACTTTGATATGGGTATTTAACTTTTAACTTTTAACAGTCGGAGGTATCAAGTGGTAAAAGTGACCGAACTAATATTTCACATTTTGCGATAATTAATAGATAGATGAATCCTCTTTAAGGAGTTATACTCTAATTTGGTCCTATGTAGCAATCACTTTTCGCAAACGTATCTCTGTAATATTATACGACTGTGAGCAGCCTACAGCCATAGTGTTAGAACTAACAAGGCATGGTTAATATAGATAAATAGACAGTTCAGAACTCCTGACCTATTATTATATGCGTTTGTCCTAATTGTGTAATTAATTTTTAAGCGTTTGATGTCTCTTCGAACTGACGAATTAACTAGATTTAAATTAATAGTCAGAAAACACGCTCGAAACGTGATAAATCCTTCAAAAATGCCGTTGAATTTTTAAATAACAAGACGTCGAGTGCAAAATACAACCTATGTTTTTGTTGTAACAAATATAATTTCTGACATAAATATATAATTTCAATTTGCTTTGGGTTACACGTATAGTTCCTCCCCAAATTTCGTAGCATAGAAGAACATTCGATACTTTTACATATATATTAATATAACGATTATTTATATAATTCATGTTTATTTCAGATTAATATAATTTCATTTAATTTGGTCAGTAGTAGAGAGGGTTGTAAATATATAATGAGGGGTGGGGTGCGTGAAAGAGGGCCGGAAGGTGGATTATTAGTGGGAGTGGGTGAGAGATCCGCGATATATGCTCCATATACTTCTTAGTTTTAGAAATCCTAGTATATGTCTTCTATGGTGTATTAGGCGTGGTGACTGCCCTTTCTAATATAACCATGGTTGAAATATATATATATATATTATATATATATATATATAAAGAAAAGCCAATGCGATTGATCCTTTTGGGGTATTGCTTCTGTAGTGAGGCTGGTGCAATATGTCCAGGATCAATCGAATAAGTTACATGTCTATCATATATATTGTTTTATTGTTGTAAATGTGAAATTTATTTGCATATAGTCTCTTGTAATTCTTTTAGAATGGCATAGTTAAAATCATGTGTAATGTTTTATTGTATATACTACTGTACTATGACGAGACTTTAATAAACTATAAACCATATGACCTGATGTTAGGTGAATACAACACTAATTATGCAGCTGGTAATATATATGCCCGTTTTCATGTATTAATTAGTGATGTGTCGGTGTTAATTACCAAATGATTTAACGATGACGGATCCATGTGCAATTGTTGTCAGTTAAATCAGACATAAGTGTCAATATGGAATCACAATAAGGCCCGCCAATGAGCCACCATGTGTTATCAGGTCACATGTTATGGCCAGGATTCCGCCCGCATATTTTCTTCTAGGTAGAGTGAGCGCTTGTCTTGGCATATATATGCCAATAACACATTTCCAATGATTTGTTTATTTTGAATATTATAATTAGCTTGAGTTCCAATCTGTAATCTGTAAATCTCATTAGGTTCATTTAAAACAACAAAGAATAATCATATCGACAGAAGTAAAAGGCAAAAGAAAATAAAGTTAAAAGTAAAAACGTATGAACAAGCATAAAAGTAGGGTATTAAATAAATATTCTAGGGACACACCGGCTATTTTTTTTAAAACTCCCGTTAGACCTTTTACACAACTTGCATTTTTTGCAAACATTCATATTACCATAATTGTTCGAAATAAATTGTTTTTGCATATTACTGACTGTTGATTATATTGCAGCAATAAATTAATATATTAAAACGCAAGTTAAAATAGTGAAGAAACATTGATCACGAATGAATGAATGAAAGTCTTTATTTATCGAGGGTGACCCAATTAGTTTATACTAATCTTCCTTGGGGCACTCTATAACAAATACATGATACAAAATACAAGAAAGGCAAGATACATAAGATATATGTAAACATAATAACATTGTTGGTGGTGGTAGTTTGAACGATATTTACACAATAATAAGATGAGATGATATCTATATCGAGTTTAATGTTGTTTTTCCTTTATCCATTTCATGCAATTGGTTGTAAAACTTGTCATTGTTGCACACTTCTGAATGTGCTATGGAATATTATTCCATAAAATGGTCCCGGAGTAAGACATGCTGCCCTTGAAAAGTTCCCGATTAGGCTTAGGAATACTAAAATTAGTATCAGTTAGTGATCGAAGACTTCTGTCAGTTGAATTACGAGTAGTAAACATATCGGAAATATATAAAGGGGCAGTATTGTTCGAAACTCTATACATGAATTTGGCCTTTTGAAGTATAATTCGCTGATCAATTGTGAGGCAATTTAGTTAGAACATAGCGGCTTGAAAAGTAATATACTGAACTACTATATCTGAAAATTTATTAACCCAGTATTCAAGAATTAGATTTGCCTCCGAGATTGATCCAGTTTCCCAATCAACTAAATTTAGATCATGCAGAAAATTGATTTCATTAAATGTTTTAAAAGATCGGTACTCAATTGTCTGGTGATCGTTTATCTTGGCGTAGCAATGAACTTTTCTTGTGCACGCAAACACATATTTAATATTATGGAATAAGCTTTACATGCAGTCATAATGATACTGATTTAAATATCAAGGTGTTATTATTTTATGTGTGATTGCCTTTTTAATGAACGATTTAAACCAGAATATACGAACATTCTCGAATATATATATTTTTTAAAAACTCTACGTAGCACTGAAGAGGCGGACAATATACAGGAAAACTTGAATACATTATTTACAAAATAAAAGATACAATGTTTGTTGTTGGTTTGTTTGAATGGTGTTTTTAGCACATGTTAGGCCATATCTGGGATGATAATTAAGCCCTGGTCATTTGTGTGTGTGTGTGTGTGTGTGTGTGTGTCTGTGTCTGTGTGTGTGTTTGTGCGTGGACATTTTTCGTTCAGAAAATGATAGCATATAATTTTGACGTGAATTTAACTCATACGCCTTGTACTTTGTAGGCAAAATTCGGCCTAAATTCGGCCGTGATTATTATATACGTAAGTGCCTATTTTTTTTAAATTACTTTGCTATTGTCAAATTACCGAGAAAACTGTCTATACTAAATCCTACTGGGCCATCTGAAGTATTATTTTAACTATCGTGTTAAATTGAACGTCCCACGTTATTTGCGCGCAGTGAAAATTACCAAAGCCGACAGTTTCCATTGTAAAATCTGCTTTAACTGTTCCGAGAACAATAGCGAAGCCAGTTTAGAGTGCCTAACAACTACATTACTACCAAGGATGAAACGCAAATGACTGGAGTTTCATTAACTATTAATAAGCCTTCGGCACAATGATCAACTATACCCTCAAAATGCCACTTCCAATTCTTGTAAAACACGAAAAACATATTTCAATTTCCAAATAAGCGTATTAGAAGAGCAACTTCTGTCAGCATGAGTGAGTTAACTTGTATTGGATCGGACGCCCATAAATTGCCGCTTACTAAAGCACAGTTAATGCTATTTGGCGAAGCAATTAAAGCAAGGTGATTCCTGTAAGGATTTCCATTTAAGCAATGTAGAGGGTAAATTCATTCATTTAATTGTATATATTGTAACATTATTAACTGTTAACTATAGGTGACTTATACGCCCATTGGGGCCGGGTGCTATATTTATTTCCTTCTGTACTATGAATGTATTGTATATGCACATGCCACTATAATAAAATATTACTTGCTTACTTACTTTCTTACTGATACTGAGTATTAAATGCCTGGCATCTAAATAGAAACATAGTCGGCGATTTGTTCCTGTGTTTGTTTTCTTCACTGCGCACATGTACAGATACCTTGAACAATTTAATCGTTGTTTAACAGCTCACCGTTTAGGTTATTTCGAGCATCCCCTAAGGGACGGGAATGATACATTGGAATCCGGGAATCGTGCCCTACTCTTCCTATTGTTCTTCAACGCGCTCGGAGGATAGACTGCGATACGCGGGACCCGTTCCCTACTCTTACTATGGTTCTTTAACGCGCTCGGAGTGTCCTGCTCTTACTATGGTTCTTTAACGCGCTCGGAGGATATACTGCGATACGCGGGAACCGTGCCCTACTCTTCCTATGGTTCTTTACCGATACGAGGGAACCGTGTCCTACTCTTCCTATGATTCTGAACCGTGCTCGGAGATAGACTGCGATACGCGAGAACCGTGTCCTACTCTTCCTATGGTTCTTAACCGTGGTAGGAGGATAGACTGCGATACGCGAGAACCGTGTCCTACTCTTCCTATGGTTCTTTACCGTGCTCGGAGGATAGACTGCGATACGCGGGAACCGTGTCCTACACTTCCTACCAAGACTGCTTGACTCCGGGTATCATGAGATACATCCCAGTATGTACCGAGAAAAAAAATCAATGAATAAATGAGAGAGGAGTTAGACGGAAAAGTTAACGTGCCAGGTGATATTTTGGCGACTTAGGAAGCTTCCTATCTGTTTACTAATATGTCTGTGAATTATCGAAATACTTTAAAATTATTTCTCACCTGACCATTAATTCGGAAGACACTTATAACCAAATTGACAACATACAACCAAAACATCAAGTCCACGCTCACGTTATGGACCTGATTCAACTCTACCCTAACGGACAGTTGGAAGAGTCATTAAACCTTCGGAAGTCACACTTTTAATATAAATGGCCAATAGTTCAGGAATGTCGTTTGTCTATTTAAAGAAGAAAACATTATTGTTATTCATATTTGGCGTTTGGGACATGTCTTTTGAGATAATGTTCCATTTTACTTTTTAGGCTTATATCTAAAAACAACAACATTATAATTGATTGACCTAATTTCGATAACCATGTTGACAATGTTCACTGTAAGTATTGTTTTAAAGCTGCATACGTCGTAACTTTTAAACACAAAATAATTACGCTCACAAATATAACACAACTACCTTTATGCCAGCCTTACTAACGCACTATTTATATAACCCTACACTCACTTAGTTGCGCTCGGTTTGATGTGTCTATCATAGTTTAATTAAAACTGGAAAGAAAAAAACAACATAATATGATATGAAATTGAAACGTTTATATTCAATATTTATTGAATATTTACTAAATACAAACAAGATGTCTTGACGGATTTCAATAGAGGACTCTCCTCCATTATGCCACAGTCTCGGTGTTAAAAGAGCAAACGTAAATAGTTCATGAACAGAACAATGAAAAAAACATAAAGGGTAGTGAAGACTGAGATACCGACTTGAAACACTCAGTAGCAATATCTCCTACTGGACCGATTTTAGGTCTACAGAACAGAACAGAACATATATTTTATTTCGACTTATACATATAGTATCTCGTCATCAAAATGTAATATACAAAGTTTAATTAAACACATGACAGGCTCACACGCATGCACCCCAACACGCACACACATTCTCACACACCTCTTACGCACGCATACGCACACACGCACTTACTCTCTCTCTCTCTCTCTCTCATGCAATTATATAAACGAATTAATTGTTGAAACAATACCTAATACCTGACGATAAACTTTATATATATGCACACAACTACGTGTAATTAAATGTGTTACGTACAATAAATGCTTCTTTTACAAACTTAGCTACATTTTGAATATTTTTATGTTTCTTACTTTGCATCAGTTCAATAAATTTAATAACACTAGGGTTTCGATAATAATACGCCTTAATATAAAGTTTGCGAATATGCTCATAGACGGGACAAATTAAAATAAAATGATATTCGTCTTCTATATCATTAGAATTACAAATATTACAATATCGCTGAGCTCTATCAGTTCTATTTTGTGTGTATCTGCCGGTTTCGACTCTGCAAAACCTCGATATTACTCTGTTTTCGAAGACAGAAATAAAACCTACGAAAACACTATAACACCTTCTGTAATAATTACTGCATTTTTTTTAAAAATAAAACAACCTATGTCCTGCAACGCAGCAAACAAATATATATGTTACAAGTTTTAAATGTAACGAGAAAGGAAGCAAAACCAGCAATACAAAAGTATAATTAACAAATTTATTTACATAAACTAATCACTTGCAGAATACAAAAATCCAGTTTTTCATTAATATCCAATTTTTTAATTAAGCCCAAATAAAACTATCCAATGTTCCTTTAATTCACGTTAGCAAGTATCTCTTTAATCCAAACAGTAAGTGTCTCTTTAATCCAAATGTAAATTGTCCTTTTAGTCCAAATTAATTTCCAATATTTCTGGTTTAGTCCAAATATCCAATTTCACTATTATTATGAATGAGCACAAGATGTATTAAATCATTTTCTAAAAGCATTCACATCTAAATAAACTTTAACGAAGAATACTGAAACTGACCCGCTGAGCTGCTCCCAGAGGCTGTTTATATACTACCATAGACTGTTCCTGAAGGTCCTCAACTGTTTCATCCAAGGAGAACAGTCTAAATTTCATCATAAATGAATTTGCATACAGGATAAACAATAACCTAATATGGTAAATAGAACAGTCTCCTTATATGGTAAATAGTAAACATATGTTTCTAATTTTAACTGTTCTTCAAGGTCAAAATCAATAATAAATATACAGCTGATCTCATCATATGTTTACAACATATATAGGGTAACACATATATGCTCAGGTACTTAGTATATATATATATTTGTCAGTGCGTGTAGTACATTATTTACATTTGCTCAAATTAATACAAATACTTTATACAATTCAGGCTGGGTACTTCACATCCAAGGAAGTCTGCAATACACGCTTTGTTAGTTTTATCTAGTCAATATATATTTTACCTCATAGAAGTTATGTAGTAACACATTAACACTTGTTGTCTTTAGTCCTAATGTCATTTTATCACACACGTAAAGGAAAGAGTTTAATAACATTCCGTAATTGCAAGTTCGTCTTTTATTTGTCGAAGCAGTGCTTCTCACGGACTCGCATAAGGTTGCCCATTAAACCTGGAAACGTTCTAGAGAAGAAGTCGATTTTCATAAACTGAATTATAAAGCCATCGACGGGTCTTACTTCAAGTCACTCATTATATTTATGAAGCAAAGTACCATTTTAACTGCTAATCATTGAAATTGATTGTATTATTTAAGACATTACAGTTTTTGAGATCTGCGTAATTTAAATTATTCCTCACGTGCTCTTTCTTTCTGAAGGGAGACACTTGTCATTCGAGACAAATGATTGTTAAGGGACCACAATCTCTCGTTTAATTTCTGGCAAGTCGCATTATCCCGAATTAAACAAACTATTATGACCTATTTCCGATGTCATTGCTAACAGTAGAAACATGACGGAAATTAATTTTCTTGCGTAATTCGTGTTTTTATATTGCCGTGCCAACCCACGTTGCTATTCCAATCCATCGCGGCGGCTTGCCGCGATAATTTAGCTATTTCCACACCTTTTCAACAGTCCCTTGCGAAATGGTAATGTTTTAACGTAAATGGAGGGAAGCATAACAATACGTGTCCCTGGGCTCTTTCCAGCCTAGGAAATCAAATTTACACCAAGTTTATTCCCTGAAATGGAGATGAATCGAAGCTCATGTAATCACCGAGCGGATGGAAGCCCGCTCGTCAAGGCGATAATGGTGAAGTAATTCGATTAAACAACACTAACGCACATTTATGTTCAGCTTTCTAAAATAAATTTTCGGCAGTACTTGTTGTCTTTAGCGCCCAGTACAAATGGAAGATTTGTTTTTAATCTGGTTAACGTGCTACCGGTCTAGTTAACAGTAGATTGGTATTTGTGAAACATGTTTACACCAACACAGTACATTTTAAACAACAAATTTAGCTTTGAACACTATACATTTTAGGTAGATTTGGACACATTTCACGGCAATAATACACTCTGATACTTGACGCAGATACAGTTCGAATACGGGTAAGCTTAGACTGGCTATGTCCGTCTGTTTGTCAACGTTTATAAGGCAACTCACACAACTTCCAGGGTTTGAAATTAACTTTTTTGATCAACATGTCCATAGGATAGGACAAGTAACTTGCACAATTTACTTGTCCCCAGTCAAATTTACGTTTCCCCGCACATGTAAAAGTGATACAAAAAATCAAAGTGAGATTTCATTCTCTCAGTTGCATTACACCAATGAAAACAAGAAAGTTTTTTATTATTTATTTACATGATTCTCACCAATGTTTGACATATTTTCAGTCATCAGTTTTAAAGATGTAAAATTCATTTCTTGTCATAAAATGTAGTTGTCTATAGGACCGGTCACCTGGAACAATCAACTTGTCCCCAGTAGAATCTACATGGCACAGGACAAGGGGATAACTGTTAATTTCAAACACTGACTTCAATGAAACGACGGGCGTATATGCATAGATTGTCATTAATTCTGTAATTAAATCTTGCTTATTGTTTTATTACATTAATGGTGACGTATAAGATGTTTATTTGTTGTTGTTGTTGCAAACACTGTTGCTGGCCATTAAACAAATTTTCTATTAGTATTACACTTTTACGTCAGTCTTTCAAGATATGTACATTCAATACATCGTCGGTGTGTTCTTGGGCAAGACACTTTCCCTTAGCCCCGTCCGTGGGGACGTAAACCGGGCGGTCCAGTGTATGGGTCTATCCTCCGAGCACGTTAAAGAACCATAGGAATCTATTCGATAATAAGAGTAGGGCACGGTTCCCAGATTCCTATGTATCCTTCCCCTCTCTCTAGGGCGGCTCTAAATAACATATACTGTGTTGATGAGCCGTTAAACAACATTCAACAACAACAACATTCAATACAATATACATGTCGCGCCACGATCCACTCTATAGAGTCCACGAACCCCACTAAAAAGCAAGCATGTCGCCCCACCATTCACTATATACGGTATGCATGTCGCATCATGATACAATCTGTACATTCCACGAAACACTCTGAAAAGAAAGCATGTCGCATCACTATCCACTATATACAGTGTGCATGTCTTAGCTCAATCCTCTTGATATAGAATGCATATCGCACCACCAATCACTCTATACAGTGTGCATGTCGTGCCGCGATCCGTTCAATATAGTATGAAAATCGTACCACGATCCATTACTTACAGTAATCTTATCGCACCACGACCTACTCCATACGGTATGCATGTCGCACCAAGATACACTATATACAGTATATGCATGTCGCACCAAGTTCCGTATACATCATTTTATTAAACTTAACAACTCTTCTAGTTAAGAACACACTTATATGAGAACCTTACAACATAATCCATTGGACTAACATAACTTTCTTCTTTGATTCCTCTTTGATTGTACGATGACCAGACATATTATAGACCCTATGATGAAGTCTGCCTAAACTTAGCTATAAAAGCCGAATAGTAAATGTAGCAATGACAGTTAACAGTCAACCTGGGGGTTTAAATCAGGTTCTAGGGTGTACCAAACCTCACTCATACCCTGTTGCCATCGCAAATAAAATGGAACCTTGTAAAAAAAAAAATCATCAGGTTATATCCTCTAACAAACTAGGGAGCCTTAATAGGCAATATAATTATAACACGAGATGATCATGTATATATCAATATAAAACAAACTAAAAAGCCTAGAAAGTCACAAAACAAGTATTCAGTGACTTGGCAGAAGTCAGAACAACACGAGAATAATCCCTAAAGGGCACGAAAAGACAAGATACATCATACATGTATATTGAAAATAACTGTAATAAAGAGTATGATAATGGACCTTTGGAAACGGCCGAGCACGACACATACGAAATATTGCAGTCTCGGTTTGATTGAGACTGTTCATGAGCGGTAGTGAAATATGCTAGCTACCGCTCACGCCCTCTAGCCCCGGGTTGAGCAGAACTCAATATTCATAAAATCAATAGTACAACTTTTAAACCATCCCGAAGATGGCATGCATATGGCGGTGGACATGGAGTATACCACTTCTCCATGTCGTACGGCGTATGGTCCCAGTATCTAATAAAATTAAATGAAAATAATTGAAACGTCTTTATTTATAAACATAATGGATGATATCTATGATTTTGTGAGATTAGTATAACATTCAATAAAATCAAAATGGTTTTGCAGAATGCTTATACAAATAATGCAACTGTATATAACAAAAACTGTAAAATAAGTATGTACTAACAATAAAAGCAAAGCACCGCAAATACTGAAAAATAGAAATTACGTTATAATATAAAGAAAATAAAGCTTAGTATTTTCATGTCAACACTAATTTGATTTCAACATTAATTTAAAGTTACGTGTTTAATGAGATCGTCATATATTGCATGCTGATACTTTAATAAGTAATTATACATCCAAAGTGATGTTGATATAGTTATTTATACTGTGCCGTGATATTGACTCATCATCAATTGCTTAGCATTTGTAGCATCATGATTTTGCGTACAAAACAATTCAGTCACAGTACGTACAGAGTCGAGAAAGAAAGATATACCAGTTTCAATAATTTCATTTTCACTATTTTACATAAAATATATTACCTAATCACTATTTTAGACAAGCTATATTACCTATGCATATTTCTAAGAATAATTTAATCATGTTATTGTGTCATCTAAGACCATTAATGTATAATTAGTAAGATAAAAACGTTTCTGGATGAGTAAATACAATGTTATTGTTTATAATGTGAAAGATCATATGACTGCAATTCAAGGTTAATGGAATATTCTAAAGCTTCTTGATGTTCTATGGCGTTCTATGATAGTATAAATACAGCATTTTGGGGTTGTTATTTGTTTAGTATCTGGTTCAGTATAGGGATTGAGACTTTACTTCAGAGTTCAGTATAAATTGAAAATATTGGATGCTTTGAATCCAAACTTTATTGTGAGAGAATAAAATTATTGTGCTCTATTATTGTCCTCTATTATTGTGCTCTATCTGTACTTAACGTGACATTGGATTATTTTGACTATTGTGAATAAGTAAATCAGGAAAGACATAAACTAAAATTGGATTAAAGGGACACTTGACTATCTAGATTAAAGGGACACTTTCCAAAAAAATACTGGATCTAACGTATGTGGATTCTGTGAGTGAATATTTTTTATTGTAATATTTGAATACATTTGTTGATTATATTTTGAAAAATAATTGTTGCTGGTTTTGCTTCCTTTATTGTTACATTTTACCCATAACCGATCCAAATAGTGATAAACATCAACGTTTATTGATTTGTATGAAGAGCGATTCCTCGTTTTTTTGATGGTATGTCAAGTGAATAGTGTGTTTTTCTCTGGCCCTTGACCTACTTTATGACATTAAATGGCATGAATGGCAATGGCATCCGGCCTTGCGATGTTTGGGACTCTAATAATTAGCATGGTATCAATGAAACACTTCTACTAAACAATTCCATCAACTCGAAAAATAAGCACTTTTATTGCTCCTGTGCAGCCGACAATTAGTGCTGCATAGTTTGATTTAACTAATTCATTAACACTCCCTCGTTTTACTGGATTGACAATACGGTAAGTGGTTCTTTTATGACACCGACTGTTTAAAGGAGGTATAATCCCTCTATTGTCGACCATTGCCTTATTCTTTACTTACACATTTATATATTATGAAAGAAAATGCCGATTTTGCAATATCAATTTTATTGAAAACGAATACCACATTTTGCTTGTTTGTCCAATTTATAGAGAATTAAGACATAAATATCTTAAACCTTATTATTGCCGATGGCCAAATTTGAATAAATTTGATTCGCTTATGACATCAATGTCAAAATGTACAGTTGTAAACTTTGCGAAATTTATATTCTATGCTCTCAAATTAAGAAATAGTACATAAAGGAAATTTCCTGATGTTAAATTCTTATTTTTCATTATAGCGATTTTGAAATAATGTGCTTCTCAGTAAATCTGATATGATGTAATTGTATGTGTATTTGTTTAATATGGATAAGTGTTCATGTTCTCACTATCTTCATACTTTCATGTAATTGTGGAGGCTATAAACATGTGTTGTATTTTTAATTGCTGAATAAAGATATTGTTATATATTACAATGTAGTTTTTTTTTTAAATGCGTGTTTTTATAGGTTGCGTTCTGTGTTTACATATTCTTCCGGTACAACATTAGTGCTTGTCAGACTTGATAATTAGTTATATACGTACATTGAGTCGATAGTCTCCCCTGATGTTCAGTTATATATTAATTGCAAATTGTTTGTCCATATTTTGGGTGCTTACGTGTGTGTGTAATTTTAAGGATTATAGTCTCTCTACCATTTGAGCACAGAGAAGAATCCCTCGTTGACTCCGTATTATGTGTAGACCTTTGTGTGAGTTAATGCGAGTAGTGCTGTGTATCTATCTACAGTTTACTTGAAGCCGATATAGTACTGCCATACTAGACTACCACGCCGTAGTACACGATACCCCACCCAGTCACACTATTTGACACCGGGCCAACAAGACGTAACACTGCGCATTATTTGCTTGTCGAGCAAGGACTTTGTCGAGCAAGGACTACACGTAACTACTAACATTTTTAACGTCTTCGGTATGAAGCGGCCTGGGGACTCGAACCCATGACATCCCGATTTCTGGTCAGACATTCTTACCACTACACCACTGCATTTCGGTTTGGTTAATTGCATGCGTTTGTTGCATTTTTATATCAATATTTTTTGACGCTAGGGGGCGTGAGAGGTGTATAACCTTATATTATGTAATAGCGTACAAGTGTACTGTTGCATGCAGAGTCGGTACCTGCGGGTAGTATCATACATTTTTTTGCATACCTTCGTGCAAGTAATGTCTTTTCAGCTCGGGGCTAGACAATAGTAACGGAGAGATATTCATGAGCATAGCTCTCCATTCCTGAAACATGATGAACCGCTTAAACAAAGGACTGCGCACGGAGTCGTATTAAAAAAATAATAATTTTAGAACCCATTTTCTCTGTTAAATAACAATCTCTACATTCACAAAACACACATGTATTCACGCATATGACCTGTGGTTTATTCAACAATAACTAGTGTACCGGAAGTAGGGTACTCTTCAACATCAAACAGAAGCCATTGCCTCATGATCGCTTATTATACGAATGGTTACGACCTCGCGCTATAAACCCAATGAGTAACGCACTCCTGAAGCTGATTGCTCATTTAAATTGCAATTTAGTAATTAGAGTTAGGAAAAGTGACTTCTGACATAAAACGCCTAATAAATAATTACCGTAAGTGTACAAATGTGTTTCCGCGATACTGGACCTTTATGATAGAGAGCGTTGGCCCAAGACAACTGCTTTTATTGGCCTACTAATTGATGTTATATTTCGCCTACACTAAAACAACACATAAACGTTTATAACAACATTGGTTTTACCGACATCAAATGGTGCACTAATCAGAAACAATTAGGTTCATATTGTGTTCATATTATCACCACCCATATTTGACATAAACGCGATGGAATTGATGGTCTTGTTAATGTTTTTGGGACACATGGTTGTTGTAATAGGTTTGCGCAAATACACATGAAGCGAATGTCTTATCCTGGTGCTCATTTAGTTCTCCCTGTAATTAATTTTAATCCGGTTAAGTGGAATACTTGAACGCAATCTAATTACGCCTCCAAAATGAGTCCGCAGATTCGTATGCAATTAAGCTGCTATAACGTTTAATGCAAAATGTACATGTAAGACATTCTTAGTATGAACTTAGTCTAAACTAATGATTACACATATTTTTGTTTTCATGCGAAGATGCTGTAATTCATAGTCTGGCAAGTTAGATACATACATTTTATTTAACAAGTGGGTTTGATTATCATGAAATCTCTCACTTGATGGTAGGCCTTTTATTTGTCACACACATATAAGCGGTTGTGATAACATGAAAATGACAAAACACGATTCCTACCAAATGAGAGAATTTCTGATAAGGTGTGAAACCACCAAGTGCTTTCCCCACAGACACCAAATTTAAAATGTCACATAGAAATGATTTGCTGCAACCTCAACTCAAGTATGGCTAATGTAGCAAATACATGTGTAATTTTCATATATAAAAAAAACACAAACAAAATTACAAAACAGCTTTCCACTGGAAAATCACCAGACAAAGGTACATGTACAAAGACACAATACATGCAAGACATTTCTTGTTAGTTTACTAAACAGGTCATTGTTACAGATGTTTCGTTGATAGTTTCTTACAAAGAGGCAGAGATTCGAAAGTTGGAACATATTCATCAATCATCCATTTAAACCTATAAAAACACTTCGTATACATACAACAACACATTCGAATAGAAATTAGCCATTTCCCCCACTTATAAAACACCTTTCCCCCACTTATAAAACCCCTTTCCACCATAAAAAGAGGGAATTTATTTTCTAATAGGAACTACATTCGACTTCACGTCGGAGGTTTATATGTAATTGGTGTTGGAAAACCATAAGCGAGCCTACCTGTTGAATATTTATTACATTTCAACATCTGTTAATTCATATCATCAATAGATCTTCGATTTCGTTCATCTTCAAGAGTTAAACACATATGTGTGACTGGAAGATTAAAAATGTTTCCACCCCACCACTCCCCCTCCCCACCCTGCAAGAAACCAATAGAATATTACCAACGTAATATAAGTACATGTATCTATATTACTTGTATGTTCATTACAGTAGCATTACTATACTGAAACGCAAAAAAAACGCAACACGGGAATTACGTAATATTCCAAAGAAATCCCAAGATGTGTTGTAAAAAAATAGTTGCAGTTAATAAGAGAAAGGACACAATTGTGATGTTGTAGACGTTTTAATCACACTACATCTTGTTACAAGAAATTCATAAATGTTAAAGTTCCTCTTTGAAAAACTGAGCCAGTTCAGTACTGCTTCTACTCTTTAGAGTTTGCAAAATGTTGCACATTTGAAGGAATACTATTTGCTGTATTATGTGTTGTTTTAGTATATTCCAAAATAAATATTTATATTTAATATATGTCGCTTAATTTATAAACACAAACATTTTGAAAGAAAATATGCCAGCTTTTAACATTTTAAGATTTTGTATTTCAATTTATATTATTTAAAACTGTTTTAACAATTTAGTGCTCCTTGCATTTTTCTGACGTTGTTAATTTCAACTTGCAAGCAAGGAAGTGTGCGTCTACTTTGTTATATTTACCATATTTCCTCTTGTTTATTATTCATTAAATTTCACAATTGTGATTTCGGAACACCTTTGACAATGCTAATTTAGTTCTGTGTAGTTTGGACGAAGAATTTCCTTTTATTTGACCATTCTCGAAATGCAGTTATATAATAATGACGTCACATTTTGGACTGCTTCGCAGATGAGCCTCTCGCCATAACAGATCATTCATGGGAACGCAAAATGACATTGTATCGATTTTTTAAAAAACTCATTTGGTTTCATATGAGCTAGATTACAAAATATATGAATCATAAAGGTTAAGTTCAAGAAAAAGAGTGCGACATCAACAAAATCCACATATTATTTGAACAGCCATCGTACCTTTTTAGGCGGAACATCGTCAGAGCTCCGGTTGGAATTTCCTATCGGGAGTGAATACCGATGGCATAACTTTATGCTAGTGCTATATGGCCATGTTTACAGGTGGGATTATTTATTGCAAACGCTTATATGTTTTGTAAAATTTGAAATATATACCTATATTTCATATTTTTGCAAACAATAAACGAATGTCGGTTTGCTAACTGGATATGGCATAGAATACTCGACTCTCCCAGGTTGACCTCGAATGTCCTTGCGGAATCAAGTGCTAACATTAGCTCTTTCCCTATCAGTTCTCACACCCAAATCCCAGATATAAAATTTTATGATGATTTATTACCACTTTTGCGATGAAATGTTAATATATCTATTTAACAAATCAGATGTAATCACTTTAGCCGAGTATTTTTTTAAATTACTAAATTCTAAATGAGTTTTCTGTCTTAAAGCATTCGATATCAAAGCGCGTATATATGCCACACGCGGAGCTGCCGTTTTACTATCTGTCGATAAGCGCACAAAGCTCGTTACTGCGAACATAAATCTACAAGAACGAATCAACCTCTTAAGAAACGGCGTTCCTGATTGGCTAAAGACATATGTTTGAGTGATTAAACTACATACATTTTGACAGTTTATCAGCATTTTATATCTATCTCTGTTGCTCATTATAGAATGGTTTTAAGATATAATGATGACTATTACGAATACTCACAAACGTACCGAATTACCGACCGCTTCAGGGAAAGGAGAATTAACAAGCGATAAATAGGCAGCGCCTCACCATACAATAATTATGGCAATGTAAATAAAGATCCAAACGCAAGCTTAGACACCGATTGATCAGTCGGAGCTCTAAAGGCAATTAATAATGAATCCAGTTTACTGTATTAATTTCATTGCAATATGAGTGTTCATTTAGGGATTGTTCGTTAAGCATACGAGTGCGTAGTAAACGTGCGGAATAAGTGTCTAAGCTTATTGGAATTTGGTTGTTATTGTACAGTTATTTAAATAGAAGATTTGCTCGCTGAGTAATCATCAATTACGATTAAATCTTGTAGTAATTAAGCAGAAACATATAATTATCTTGTTCGTATGTAAATCTCTCCGGTTGTCATTAATTAAATAAAAACACTCGGCATGATAGTTGATGGTAACGATCGACAACAACCGAGACAAAGCATTTGGGTTAGGACTATAATTATGTTTATGGCAATATATAAACTGACTAAGAGTCTCTACTCGCTAGGTTAAAAATTGAAGCTGGGCGATGGCATAGACCAAATGAAATACCGAGATCCGAAAGAAAATACTAGCTCTATATTACACTAGTCACTTTGCATTGGAGTGCTGATCTCACCGTATTTGCACTTATACGTACTCTATGTTAAACAACTCATATGATGCGTATACCTTTAATATATATACTGAGGGAAAAAGTTTAGCAAGTTTTTGTTGCACCTTGGAAATAATACATTTTTGGTCGTACAATTAAGAAAATACTGATATAGACACAATATGTTATAAACACACACCAATAACAGTCGAGCATCTTAATGACGTAACGAACGTAGGGGTCAAGCCCGTAAAGTCCCAAAATGTCAGTATATCTTGTATACAATATTATTTCATATAAAAAACTTGCTAAACTTTTTCCCCCTCAGTATATGATGTATTAACTGTTGTTGTGATTGCGACATAATCGTGTGTTTTGTTCGTGTGATACGGGTTATTGTATTCCACTACATTCCCCGGCATTTATAACTTATGGAATGAACTGTGTAATCGGTTACATGCAGTGTTTTGTTTTTCCTTCTCCGCAGGAGTAACGTTTAAGTCGCCTTTTGCACTAAAAACTATGACCGCCTGTTGTGAGCTGGGATTGAATTAAAGTGTTGAATATAATTAATTTTAACGAGATATGGCACCTGTTGATTTAAAATTTTACCAGTGCACATTTCAGTCACAGGTGTTGCGTGAGCTTTTGTGGAAGACATAAAGATGATGAGATAATAGGATATGAAATCGTTCTCATAAATGTGTGGGGAGAAGCTGCCGGATATGAAAGGTGCAATACTACCCATTTAACTTTCTTTAATTGCTTCACAAATTTTGGAACAATGACCTTTTAAGTTTATTTCTTATACAATCAAAACACGGATTCCTAAAACGGCTGGAACTGCGAAAGTTATTGTAATACAACCATATTAAGGCATTTTATTTCTTGCATATCTGACAAGGTTATCCGCGTTTTACATAGGGTGATCGTACACACGGGGGGGGGGGGGGGGGGGGGGGGGGGGGGGGGGGGAAATAAAAGTCGCGCGCTGATTTCAACAATGACAGTTGCATGACGTCATTATGTAAATAAACATGAAAAATATTAGTAGTTGGTGACATCAATGCACAGAATGTATCTTATATGCAAGAAAAATAATCAATCTTGGGTACACGGTTCAGTAAGGGAAATTCCAACCCTCGGTATAACTGTTTCAATCGGAACGTCAGGAGAGCCATGGTTACGATAAAAAGAATTTTACATCGGGTTGGAATTCCCAATCTTTACCGGATACCCATGACAGATTCCTGCACTAAAACCATACCGACCATGTTTAAGTAATGCTCAAACAGCCATCATATCAGCCAACATGTATTATTTCCTTTACGCAACACAATTAAGACCAAAATGATATCCAGCAAAAACGAGACCAAATTATAAGGTTTATCTACGGTTTCCCCGCTTCTCATGCGCCATCGACAAATAAACGCCATTTGTACGTCTGGTCTGCACTTTGCTACATATACAGCATCTTCTGTAGGTCAGTTGAAAGATAAGGGCATATTGTTTCAAATGTCGTTATTGTTTGAAGCCCGGAATACCCACTTTACAGTATGTTATGGATTAGGTTGCTTTTCTCCAAATGTTCATAGGATGCCTTTCTACAGATATCCATAGGTTGCCTTTCTCCAAATATCCATAGGTTGCCTACTCCAAATGTCTATTGCTTTTCTCAAAATGCCTATAGGTTGCCTTTCTCCAAATATCCATAGGTTGCCTTTCTCCAAATGTCTATAGGTTACGTTTCTCCAAATGTCCATTGCTTTTGTCCAAATGTCCATAGGTTGCCTTTCTCCGAATATCCATAGGTTGCTTTTCTCCAAATGTTCATAGTTTGTAGAGACTGTTGAAGCTGACACTTTCATTTTCGTTTAGGAATGTGTCTTACTTGTACGAATACTCGGCCATATCTAAACCTGTCTGAACTCATTGGCACGATCTTTTTTTTCCCACATAGCTCTGAAAGAACAATATAATAACAGTTATGCAAGATAGCTAACATGTATCTGAGTGATACAGACTGGGTACTTTAGGCATGAAACCACCAATCATGTTCCCCATTGACATCAATGTTACAATGTCACATATTAATGATTTTCTGCAATTTCAAATCAAGAATAGATAATGCAGCAGTGTAATTTTCATGTAGAAAAATAGCGTTCCACTTGAAAAATCACCATAAAAGGTGGGGTCCAAGATTCGAAAGTTGGAAAAATGTCATCAATAAAATAATTCATTTAAACCTTTGAATGCACTTCTTATACATACACCAACACAATTAGATAGAAATGGGATATGTTACTTCTACTTGTAATGCCTCATTCAAACAAAAAACGAATGGATTACTTTTTATAATGGGAACTACATTCGATACCTCGGAGGTTTTAATCCTTTACAACAGGATAAAGTTTATTGTCATGTTGCTGAAATGTGAATGCAACTAGTATAAATAGTGCGAAAGCTCACAGTGATTCGTTTTAAGTTGTAGCTCTTGAGCCGACGACTCATGACAAAGAGCCAGATTTAAAGTTGCAGACGTTAATAATTATGACTTGCGACCATGTCGTAAAACTACTAGATATATAAACAGATTTTAAATGAATCTGACTTTCACATCAAAATTAGTTGTAAGAAAGCAGCTCAGCAATTAAATATTTAAAAAAGGATAGGCAAGAGTCTCTTCTCACCAAATTAAACATATCAATTGTTTTTGACAACTGTATTATATAACATGTTAATGTTTGTCCTCTGACCCGACAGTGCTCACAGGGAATACCATCTCAAGAAAGAGCTTTAAGATGTGTATATAATAAATGAAGATATTAAAAATCGAACAGGAAATGTAGCATTCAAGGACGACAGTCAACAACAAACACACACAGAAACAAAAACAAAACATCTACAAAGATGAATAAAAGTCAAAAAATGACATGACAGACACAAAAGGGTTGATAATAGGGCTACCGCATTGGAACGGTCAGTGGCAAATACGGCCGCTGGGGTGGGGGTGGTAAACCAGCTTCTAGGGTGAACCGAACCTAACTCTTACCCTATTGACATACCAATTAACGGGACAGTGTAAATAAAAATATCCCCGCCAGGTTATGATCTCTAACAAACAAGGCGGTATTAATAGGCAATATAAGTAAAACATATGATGATCATTTATATATAATATTAATAAAAGCCTAGAAAGTCACAAATTTAGTAATCACTGACTTGGCAGAAGACAGAGTAACAACAGAACAAACCGTCAAGGGTACTACAAGACAAGATTAAAGACAAACATCAAACGCTACCATCCTATAAGGATTTAGGGACCCGTTTTTGATTGGTGCGAATACTGTTCATGTTGAGAAAAGTATGCATATGAACACAGGCCAACAATGGGGATGTTGTTTTAACTAACAACTAATAACAACTTGTGTGTTTAGCGTGTGCGAACAGAACAAATCATTCAGTTTCCACAGAAAAAAAAATAAGTATGACCAATTTGATTAATGGATTAGAAGTTCATATTATATTGCAATACAATTGCCAATGTTCCTGACATATTATATTAATAAGAACTATTAATAAATCGACTGTAAATTATATTTGATTGCACGCAGTCTACAGCAATTCAGACAAATTGTATTATCGAGAACGCATTTAGCGAAGTCTGAAGAATGTTGCAAATTGCTTAACCTTTGAACGGTTACACGTTTGCCTGATGTAATCTAATTTGGACTAAGGACAATGCAATACACGATGAATTCTGAAGTATCTGTCTGTTAAATACCGAACATAAAGTATAGACATGTTTATAACGAAAAGCAAGAAACATTTAAGCTAGCCAAAGCAATGACGTAAGAAACCAGAGGTTCTCAAAAGATAGAAAATAATCGAAATTTCACGTGTGCGCTTTCATTTTTAACTGTATAGAAATTGTCATCTTGAAAGAAAAGTCTGCAAATGGGCTCAAATTATAGAAAACTATGTTTAGAATGCAATGGTATTTTAAAATATTCAAACACTGCATACTCATTGTACAACTTAAATCTAGCAAAGAGAAAATAATTATTAACAACTGAACCAAAGCTCTACGTCTACTCCATTGCAGTTATTTCTGTGCTGGGTCCATTTGTAGAGCTTCTGCTATTGCCATCAACCTAACCAGCATGCGACCATGTTTTGCATATTTTCTCTCTAAATTATACTATGGCTTATTAACACCACGACGACACCACTTTGTGTCTTTACAGACTATTGTTGTTTATTATAATATTTATTTAATGATCTAGTCACAACAACTGCGTCTATGAATACATCATGTTTGTATGGATCCGTTTATTGCTCGTAATTGGTCACTCGATATTACCCCACTGTGTTGTGATGTATTCCGCTGTATTTTGTGACAGGGACCATGCTGATAAAATTGTTCCGTGGTTTATGGTGATATTTTTATGGATGTCCAAGTCTGAATAGGAGCTTTAGATCCAGAAGCGGCTATGTCATCAGAATGTTGATGTATTTTACGCTATATATGGACATACCATAGTGCAAGTTTAATAAGGTTTGTAACAGTAGCCTTTTACTGCAACAATTTGTGTACTCAATTAAATTCAATACATCTGTTTTAATGGCGTATAACGACAGCGACATGCGTTACCATATCATCATGCTCATCTAAGATTTTTACATGAAAGAACACATCATCGGATCAATTGCTGGACATATGTGAACGAATATAATCGTATACATTCATGTCTTGCGGACAAACCATAGCTGCAAAACAATATGATTTATGATGGCATTAATAAGTGCCGTGTTAAAAAATATCGATACTTTATTACTGTTTTTAATTTTATTTCAACCATATTCGCTTTGTTGTCAGCGAATTTACAGAAAATGAATGTCCGCGGAAACCAATGACACTTACAATTCAGACAACAACTTGCTGAGACATTTTAATCGGCCTTTGCATATTGTAATATATATTAAGCAAAAATAAAGGGTACCCCTTTTTCTTTCCCTTTGTATATAGACAGTACAACAGGAAATAATAAATGATGTATATATAATAATTACCACCACCAATAGTCCAAACAATTTTTTTTTTAAACGTTCAGCATACAAGGAAGTCGCTATTGATTATCAAAAATCATCAAATTACCTCTCTTTAAGTTTTCCAGAGCATCCATAAAAGACTATTGCTTGGCAAAATTGAAACTGTTTAAAGGAATATTTAGTACTCAGTAAAGTGTGCTTTAAAACATCAAGCATTGTTTAATTAAAGCGCTATTCAAGCTGTCCTACGCTCTCACAAAAGGGTGTTATTTTTTTTGGTGAGTACATATTTTTACATATACATCTTGAAGATATATACTTTGGACTGCATTTTTTTGATATGTTTAATAATGTTTCTCCATTTGGTGGTAGATATAAGCAATGCTCATTATAGCGTGCGAATGTCTTTCTGCCAATCCTTATTTTCATTATATCCTGCACATATTTATATTTTGATGGGGCTATCTGGAAATCTTTAATTTTCATTAGAGTGTGAACGTATACTGCTAATAGCGTCGTTAACTCCAATGTCATAAACATGGTGTTTGTCAGATTACGAAATATTATTGAATCTTTTTTCATTACAGAGTGCACGTATAATATGTTGTCCATCTGACAATCATTAATCGTCATGCTAATAGCACAATTTGCTCCCATGTCATAAACATGGTGTTTGTCAGATTACGAAATATTATTGAATCTTTGTTCATTATAGAGAGCACGTATAATGAGTTGCCCATCTGAAAATCCTAATCGTCATGCTTATATCACAATTTGCTCCAATGTCATAAACATGGTGTTTGTTAGATTACGAAATATTATTGAATCTTTGTTCATTATAGAGTGCACGTATAATGAGTTGCCCATCTGACAATCCTTAATCATCATGCTTATAGCATAATTTGCTCCCATGTCATAAACATGGTGTTTGTCAGAGATTACGAAATATTATTGAATCTGAATGCGAGTATGTGTCGCGCACACGTGCTACCCCGTATTTGCGTTTCTTGGCATTGCCAGCACGTATCGGCTAGCATTGAATGAAAAGGATATAGATTACAGGATAAATAAACATTCATTTATTATTATTCTTCCGATATCCGGAGTATAATTTAAAGTAAATAATCTCAGTAATTTCTAATATACTTCCGATTTTCCGGAGTATAAGATATTCAATGCCCAGCCAATATCAATATTTCCGATTGTCCGGAATATACTTGAATATCATCCAATTTTTCGGAGTCTAATATATTCAATGATCAGCCAAAATGCCGATTGTGTTTATACAGGGCGGCGGTCCAATTCAATATTTCCGATTGTCCGGAATATACTTTAATATACTTCCGGGTTTCCGGCGTCAAATATAGTCAATGACTATTTTAAATATTTTCGATTATCAGGAATATGTACTTATATTTCCCATTGTCTGGAATATGGATTTATAAGTTGAATTGACAATATTGCCAATCGTCCGGAATATACAGTTATATGTAAGAAATGCCAATATGTCCGATTGTCTGCAATATGGATTTATAAATGCCAATATGTCCGATTTGTCCGGAATATGGAACTATATTTCCGATTGTCCGGAATTTACCAATATGTCATATTGTCTGGAACGTTATCAACTGTCAATATTTCCGATTGTCCGGAATAGCATGAATATATGTTGATCTGACAATTCAATTAATTCGTTATGAAATATAATGCTATATTGAATATATAAAATCAGCCATGGCCAATTCTGCCAAAAAGAAATCACAATAAAAGATAATTAAGTCATTCTATCTCTGTTTCTAATAAATCCCACTTTTTATGATGATGTAGACATAAATGGCTATTGTAATGTATTTAAATTCCTTTCGTTGTCTTCTGTTTCGAAATCAGTGGGAAAGAAAGCGACTAAGAACTAGTGCATTGAACTAAGGTATTTCTGTTTATGACTTATAGGTACGTTACATGTATCAATAATTAATTACCTATTCACATTAACAGTTTGTATCATGACCATTTAACGATTCATTAGTTCCTTTGATGCTTTTGTTTTAACAACAAATCGTCGATTTATAGCTGATTGAACACAATCGAACATTGTTATATACAGCTAAATACATTAATGACTAAACGTTTAATCACGTTCGGCAAATTCCATAAGACACTTGGTGCTCAAATGGTTAACAATGTTTGTAATTTAGTAACAGGTCAAAGGTATAGTCACCAATTATATATCAAATGCAATTGATGTTTTTTGTCATGAACGTACGCAACGCAACTGATGTTAATCGGTTCAAAGCAACTTGCGTTGAGGGTACATACAGTAAGACTTGTAATACAATGTGCGGGAGAGGTCTTGCATAGGCATAGCCTGTTGTCCAATCCCATTCATTACTTTAATAAAATGAATACAATGTGCACACAATTATTAAATTATAATCCTGGCAGCGAAGTTTAAATACACTGTACCAATTACCACACGTTATCGCAAGTCTAAATTTCAAATTGACGTTCAAACTTGCATACCGTTTAAACATGCATACCCTTGACCACAGAGTGCATATTACAAAACATTTTTAAATGAAAAGTCTGGGACTGCGGTTATCCAGAGGGCAGTGGTGGCCTAATGGATTACATGGTATACGCTAGACGTGAGAATCATAATGCTTAAGGGACCACGCAAGATTTATCGGGGTGGGTGGGGGTGGGTGTGAGGGTGGTGGTGGTGTGTGGGGGGGGGGATCCTTGCAAAATGGCATGGGACAGGTACTTTACTTTTTTTTCCACTTGCTTGCCATGGGACGTACACTTTTTTTAAGTCTTTTTTTTTGCCAAAACTTCCAACAATACAGATATTGAAGCAGTGATCTTCGACCATAAAAGGGTGCTTAAGGCCCAGGCACTATTTATCTGGTCGTTGGGACCGGTGCAAAATGGTATGGGACCGGTACTATTTTTTGTCGCGACAAACCATGGAACGATACCTTTTTCCCCCGTTTGTTTGCCATGGGACGTACAGTATTTTGTATATAACATTTTTATTTGCACCAGTCCCAATCCCCCGATATATATTGCCTGGTCACTAATGTAATATGTACCTACCAAAGATAGGTACACACCATAAGAGCTATGATTCTCGCAGCTATGTATACGCAGACTTCGAAGAGCACGGGTTCGAGTCCCACCGGCGACACTGAGTTTCTTCGGCGTGTCCTTACAGGCAAGACACTTTCTTTAACCTCGTTCGGCCCCGTGTGGTTCCCGGGGGCCCCGTTTGGTCACGGGGCAAAGAATAGGGCCACTGCAGATCCCTTTGGAGGGGTAGGCAGAGGGGTAAAATCCCCCACCAAATTCATGTTCATTTTATCAGTTTTTGTTCAAGTTCATTAAAGGTCTTCATCATGATCCATACATTGTTTCAGGTGCCATCTCGCTCACATCAAAAGAGCAGCGACAGAAAAGCAATAAACGTGGCAGTTCAGGGTGAGAAGGTTCTAGGCCCATTTTCCATATTTTATCTCGATGTACATGGAGGATGAGCCTGGCATGTTCATGCCTGTTAGGCGCCATATAATCTTTTCATGTGTTGGTGAGCCTTAAAACCCAATTCAATTCAAAATTAACCTCGTCCTTCGGAAGAGGATGTACACCTAGCGGTTCCGTGTATTCCTCCCCTGAACAAATTTAAAAAAGGGGAGTCTATTCGATAGTAAGAGTATGGCACGGATTCCTATTTATCCGTCTCGGATCTTTAAACAACAATGTTATTACAATGACAAATCGTGTGGCATAAAACATGTTTTACAATTCATGTGTAAAAAGCATGTTATTTATCAATTTTATAACATTGTAATAAGATAATTTAATTTAATGCACTTAAAAATGCCACAACGACAGGAAAATTGCTTTGAATGATATAAATCAAAGAGATAGTTCTGGTGAAAGCATTAAGTAGGAATTTTACAGAAGTGAAGCGCTGCGTAAATGGTGTTTCTTTTTTGATGTTTAGGGTCGTAGTCCACCCATCCTTCATACTCTGTAGTGGTTGATATTTAAATTCATCAAACAACGTGATTTGTTGTCATATCTATAGTTTCTTAGTAATATATAGCATTACAGGATCAATTCATTTAATAGGATTTAATAACAACTTTGTGTAATTTAATTTAATTCAAGCATTTCAGATCGCAATCGAAGTTGAGGTCTCACACCTCGATTACTTCCACCGAACGCTCACGATAATAGAGATAAAATGAAAACAGATAATAATTTCAGTTTTTTCTCCTATTTAGGCTATTTTTAATTTAAACTTGTCTTTGCTTTAGCGTAGACATACTGTGTAAAAGACATATGATACAGAATATCCTAAGTTGATATGAGGTTTCACAAGTGTTTGAAGTGTTTGACCGAAGCTGTGGATGTTCAGTATGCACTAGCGGTCACATACACATGAGATTAAAAAAACAAACATCTGGTAAATATTTGTTAATTGTGTTTTAAATTTCAGATTATGGATCAATGAATACATGTTTTAAATTCATTATTCTGTTGATCTCTATGCCGCGAACACAAACTTTACAATGTGGCCCTATGGAGAAATTAATTGTGGTGTGAGACGTAAAAAAAACAGCTAATTTCCTGTTGTGGTTGTTTTAAAGACATGCAGTTGACAATTATCGACCACTATTTTACCTGACAGTGTAAATCCGTGTTGATTTCATCCGATTTTGAGAAAAAAATATTCATGCTTTACACATTCTATAATAATAATATAGCAATACAACTTGGAAACACAAACATTATTTTTAAACAGAATTAAGTTCTAAACTATCATAACCGTCAAAGATGTAGATAAGCCGAGTTTTTGAATATTTTACTCATACTATTTTTAATTTTACTGAAACAATGGAGATATTGTTGGTGTCGTTTTATGCGTTGACGTATCTATTGCATGAGGCTATTGCAACGAATACTGATAAAAAGAGATAAAACACTGCATTTCACAATTAGAAATATTTATTTTGGTTGACAATTAGCATTGTCAAATTTTACTCAGAAATAACTCTCTTTTTTTTTTACTTTTGACGACATGCTGTCATCATAAGTAGTCCACGACGAATGAGCAGCGAAACAGAAATATTTAGTGGTAAGGTAAAGCAGTGACTACTTTATAAAATCGATATGGGTTACAGCTGATGTTTCCCTGACATTTTGAGATATACTGACTGAAATATAAAGTCTCAGCTAGATACAACACTTTCTAGAAGACAAAGACTTATTGACAGGAAAATTGTCATTTAAACTGACTGCAATAAATCAGGGAGATATTTCTGGAGAAACTTATTTAGGTCTTTGACACGTACTAAAAGTGGTTTGCATAACAGAGAGGTTATAATGGATGTGATGGTAGTTCGTCTGAGTGGCCTTTTCACCAGACAGTTTAACTCCGTCTAAGTGATCTTTCCTCTATTGTCGTAGTATGTCTGAGTGGCCTTTCTACCAGACGATGTATAATGTATGTGGTCGTACTCTGTCTGAGTGGTCTTTCTACCAGACAGTTTATAATGGATGTGGTCGTACTCTGTCAGTATAATGTATGTGGTCGTACTCTGTCGGAGTGGTCTTTCTACCAGACAGATTATAATGGATGTGGTCGTAGTCTGTCTGAGTGTTTCTACAAGACAGTTTATAATGGATATGGTCGTAATCTGTCTTAGTGGCCTTTCTACAAGACAGATTATAATGAACGGGGTCGTATTCTATCTGAGTGGCCTTTCTACAAGATGGTGTATAATGGATGTGGTCGAAATCTGAGTAGCCTTTTTACCGGACGGTGTATACTGGATGCGGTCGTTCTCTGAGTGGCCTTTCTACTACACGGTGTATAATGGATGTGGTCGTAATCTGTCTGAGTGGACTTTCTACCAGACAGTTTATAATGGATATGGTCGTACTCTGTCTGAGTGGCCTTTCTACTAGACAGTTTATAATGGATATGGTCGTACTCTGTCTGAGTGACCTTTCTACAATACAGTCTACAATGGATGTGGTCGTACTCTGTCTGAGTGACCTTTCTACAATACAGTCTACAATGGATGTGGTCGTACTCTGTCTGAGTGGTCTTTCTACCAGACAGTTTATAATGGATATGGTCGTACTCTGTCTGAGTGGCCTTTCTACCAGACAGTTTATAATGGATATGGTCGTAATCTGTCTTAGTGGCCTTTCTACCAGACAGTCTATAATGGATATGGTCGTACTCTGTCTGAGTGGTCTTTCTACCAGACAGTTTATAATGGATATGGTCGTACTCTGTCTGAGTGGCCTTTCTACCAGACAGTCTATAATGGATATGGTCGTACTCTGTTTGAGTGACCTTTCTACCAGACAGTTTATAATGGATATGGTCGTACTCTGTTTGAGTGACCTTTCTACCAGACAGTTTATAATGGATATGGTCGTACTCTGTTTGAGTGGCCTTTCTACCAGACAATTTATAATGGATATGATCGTACTCTGTCTTAGTGGTCTTTCTACCAGACAGTTTATAATGGATATGATCGAACTCTGTCTTGGTGGTCGTTCTACCAGACAGTTTATAATGGATATGGTCGTACTCTGTTTGAGTGGTCTTTCAACCAGACACTTTATAATGGATATGATCGTACTCTGTCTTAGTGGTCTTTCTACCAGACAGTTTATAATGGATATGGTCGTACTCAGTCTTAGTGGTCTTTCTACCTTACAGTTTATAATGGATATGGTCGGACTCTGTCCTAGTGGCCTTTCTACCGGGCAGTTTATAATGGATATGGTCGTACTCTGTCTGTGTGGCCTTTCTACTAGACAGTTTATAATGGATATGGTCGTACTCTGTCTTAGTGGTCTTTCGACCAGACAGTTTATAATGGATATGGTCGTAATCTGTCTGAGTGGCCTTTATACCAGACAGTCTATAATGGATGTGGTCGTACTCTGTTTGAGTGGCCTTTCTACCAGACAGTTTATAATGGATATGGTCGTACTCTGTCTTAGTGGCCTTTCTATCAGACAGTTTATAATGGATGTGGTCGTACTCTGTTGAGTGGCCTTTCTACTAGACAGTTTATAATGGATATGGTCGTACTCTGTTTGAGTGGCCTTTCTACTAGACAGTTTATAATGGATATGGTCGTACACTGTTTGAGTGGTCTTTCTACCAGACAGTTTATAATGGATATGGTCGTTCTCTGTCTTAGTGGCCTTTCTACCAGACAGTTTATAATGGATATGGTCGTACTCTGTTTGAGTGGCCTTTCTATCAGACAGTTAATAATGGATATGGTCGTACTCTGTTTGAGTGGTCTTTCTACCAGACAGTTTATAATGGATATGGTCGTACTCTGTCTTAGTGGTCTTTCTACCAGACAGTTTATAATGGATGTGGTCGTACTCTGTTTGAGTGGTCTTTCTACCAGACATTTTATAATGGATATGGTCGTACTCTGTCTGAGTGGCCTTTCTACCAGACAGTTTATAATGGATATGGTCGTAATCTGTTTGAGTGATCTTTCTACCAGACAGTTTATAATGGATATGGTCGTACTCTGTCTGAGTGGCCTTTCTACCAGACAGTTTATAATGGATATGGTCGTACTCTGTTTGAGTTGCCTTTCTATCAGACAGTTTATAATGGATATGGTCGTACTCTGTTTGAGTGGCCTTTCTACCAGTCAGTTTATAATGGATATGGTCGTACTCTGTTTGAGTGGCCTTTCTACCAGACAGTTTATAATGGATATGTCGTACTCTGTTTGAGTGGCCTTTTTACCAGACAGTTTATAATGGATATGGTCGTACTCTGTTTGAGTGGCCTTTCTACCAGACAGTTTATAATGGATATGGTCGTACTCTGTTTGAGTGGCCTTTCTACTAGACAGTTTATAATGGATATGGTCGTACTCTGTTTGAGTGGCCTTTCTATCAGACAGTTTATAATGGATATGGTCGTACTCTGTTTGAGTGGCCTTTCTACCAGACAGTTTATAATGGATATGGTCGTACTCTGTCTGAGTGGCCTTTCTACCAGACAGTTTATAATGGATATGGTCGTACTCTGTTTGAGTGGCCTTTCTACCAGACAGTTTATAATGGATATGGTCGTACTCTGTCTTAGTGGCCTTTCTATCAGACAGTTTATAATGGATATGGTCGTAATCTGTTTGAGTGATCTTTCTACCAGACAGTTTATAATGGATATGGTCGTACTCTGTCTGAGTGGCCTTTCTACCAGACAGTTTATAATGGATATGGTCGTACTCTGTTTGAGTTGCCTTTCTATCAGACAGTTTATAATGGATATGGTCGTACTCTGTTTGAGTGGCCTTTCTACCAGTCAGTTTATAATGGATATGGTCGTACTCTGTTTGAGTGGCCTTTCTACCAGACAGTTTATAATGGATATGTCGTACTCTGTTTGAGTGGCCTTTTTACCAGACAGTTTATAATGGATATGGTCGTACTCTGTTTGAGTGGCCTTTCTACCAGACAGTTTATAATGGATATGGTCGTACTCTGTTTGAGTGGCCTTTCTACTAGACAGTTTATAATGGATATGGTCGTACTCTGTTTGAGTGGCCTTTCTATCAGACAGTTTATAATGGATATGGTCGTACTCTGTTTGAGTGGCCTTTCTACCAGACAGTTTATAATGGATATGGTCGTACTCTGTCTGAGTGGCCTTTCTACCAGACAGTTTATAATGGATATGGTCGTACTCTGTTTGAGTGGCCTTTCTACCAGACAGTTTATAATGGATATGGTCGTACTCTGTCTTAGTGGCCTTTCTATCAGACAGTTTATAATGGATATGGTCGTACTCTGATTGAGTGGCCTTTCTACCAGACAGTTTATAATGGATATAGTCGTACTCTGTTTGAGTGGCCTTTCTATCAGACAGTTTATAATGGATATGGTCGTACTCTGTCTTAATGGCCTTTCTATCAGACAGTTTATAATGGATATGGTCGTACTCTGTCTGAGTGACCTTTCTACCAGACAGTTTATAATGGATGTGGTCGTACTCTGTCTGAGTGGCCTTTCTACCAGACAGTTTATAATGGATATGGTCGTACTCTGTCTGAGTGGTCTTTCTACCAGACAGTTTATAATGGATATGGTCGTAATCTGTCTTAGAGGTCTTTCCACCAGACTGTTTATAATGGACGTGTTCGTAGTCTCTCTCAGTGGCCTTTCTACTAGACAGTCTATAATGGACGTGTTCGTAGTCTATCTGAGTGACCTTTCTACCAAACAATGTATAATGCATGTGGTCGTAATCTGTGTGAGAGGCCTTTCTACTAAACGGTGTATAATGGATATGGTCGTAATCAGTCTGAATGGCCTTTCTACCAGACAGTTTATAATGGATAGTGTCATAGTCTGTCTCAGTGACCTTCCTACCAAATAATTTATAATGGATGTGGTCGTAGTCTGTCTGAGTGGCCTTTCTACCAACGGTGTATAATGTATGTGGTCGAAATCTATCTGAGTGACCTTTCTACCAGACGGTTAATACTGAATGCGGTCGTAATCTGTCTGAGTGGCTTTATATAATGGACGTGGTCGTAATCTGTCTGAGTGACTCTTCTACCAGAAAGTGTATAATGAATGAGGCAGTAGTCCTTATGAATGAGTGGCCCTTCTTACCAAAACGTTTATGGGGGCAGCGGTCGTAGTATGTATGCTTTTAACTAGGTATTTTCACGATGTGTTACCCTACCCTATACTCATAATTCGCACTTTCCTTGCAGGTACAACAGGAACAAGAAAACAGTGATACAAAGTATCACAAACCGGTCAGAACAGTTACATAAGAAAACAGTAAGGGGAATGATGATTATGATACATATAAACGAACATTGTGTAGATTTTTTTTATTTGTAATTGTCAACAATCAAAGCACATGTATCATGAACGATTTGAGCACTACATAAGCTAGTTATCATGAGACAAAATGAACATGTTTCGAATTTTGGCATCTGTGAATAATATGATAGACATCTGAAATTGTATGTAATGGATCACTAAATAGAATGTTTTTCATAATTAGAATGTGAGGAATTGGAAAAAGATCATGGTTAGAATATGAAGAATTGGTAAATTATCATAGTTATAAACAAAAAGCAACTTAATGATACTATAATTGCAATTGGAGCGTCTGTGAAGGTAATCTCAGTTTTAGCAATGTATATTTCTATTAGAAGAAAGAGTTTAATGTTGGATGCTTGTTAGTCACCCACCGGTCCCGTGGGTGACTATAGGTTTGCACCCTGTCCGTACGTCCGTCCGTCCGTCCTTCCGAAATGATTGTCCGGGCCATATTTTCAATACTATAAGACTTTGAGATACCAAACTTGGTATGTGGATACATCTTGGGATAGAGGTGTGTCGCATACCAAAATAAGGTAATTGTGACCTTGTCCTGCGACCTCTGTCATAGAAAATGCTTTTCCGGATCGTATTTTTAATACTATAACACTTGGGGACACCAAATTTGGTATGTGAATACATCTTGGGATAACGGTGTGTCGCCTACCAAAATAAGGTCAGTGTGACCTTGACCTTGATCTTTGACCTCCATCATAGAAAATGTCTGGAAAATGTTTGTCTGAGCCGGTGGGGGACTATGGATTGCCCTGCAATTCTTGATGCTCTTGTTATTGACTGATTAGTAGTTATATTAAGAGAATGAGCATAAGTAGCAGTGGAACAAACTTATTCAAACTCTTTAGAAGATGCAGATATGCATATATAGCTTTACACACAAGCAGTTAGTAATATTCAAACACAATTTCCTCTATATTATTCTTATAATTAATATTAAGTATTGAACAAAAGCAAGTTATGTAGAAAAACTAACGGGGCGCCGCGAGCTTTTAAAAAAATCAAGATTGCCGTTTGTCCCTTTAATAAAGTTTAACATCACTCAATAATCAGTGACGATAACGATTTGGAACCAGCTGTATTCGTATGCTGAGAAAGATTTATAGACTGTATTCCTGAAATTGATACCTAATTCAAGTTGTAGAAGACCCATAAAATGCCTTTATACCAATTTGACTGCGTCCCGGTATTCTTGCTAGAATACAGTTTTGTTATGAACAGTAAAATGACGTTGATACACAGTCCAACACCCATAGCAGCTTACTGAGTCCGGGATACATATTGAGGCTCTTACAATAAATGTAACTAGTAAAAGTATAAAACCTAAGTTGAATACTTGCTTTTTAAAGTTTCATCATTCTACAATATCCACCATCCGCCTCTCAATGTGTTAAACTGTACATATCGAACGTTTGCAATGCGAATATCTCCCGCGCTTATTGAAAATATTAGATTGTGACAATAGTTATACTGGTCTTGGATGGAGGCTTAATACGGTTTATGTTTGTCTGCCTGTTTGTGATTTACTTCATGAATTACATTTATCTGGAAATACCGCAGAAAATAATGGCGTATTGACAGGAAAATTATCAATTTATTCGAAATGTTACATCGAAAGATATAAATCAAGGCGATAGTTCTGGTGAAGCCATTTCAAGTGACAAACAACTCATATCGAAGTGGTCTTTTTACGAGACGTTGTGTAATAGATTACATTGTAACGCTTTTGTTTCATGACGATTTATGAACTGATTGCGAGTCTGTTCTTGTGAAATTATTATATTCATTGGAAACATAGCATTATATGTGAAATATACTACCATTACACCATGTACCTAATTTGCCTTTACAGGCGGCATTGACCGCGTGCTGCAATGTAATAAATAAGTTGAACTCTTAAAAGAATCTTCTGTCGTTCAATACCTACTATGTTGATTTCATTATTACTGCATATTTGTACTTATTCCCACACTCCAATCCCCCCGCCCACCCTCGCCCCACCCCGCCGCACACAAACGCACGCACACACGTACGCACGCGCGCGCGCACACACACACACACACACACACACACACACACACACCGGGTTGTATTTCTTCTGTTACCATGTACGTGAACTATTTTTCAAATCAAACCCCCTCAACAAGTAAATAAAATATGTATGTGCTTGCGTGCGTGCGTATGTGTGGAAAGGGTGTGCCAATGCAAGTGATCAAACAAATGTTTGCAGTTAGTATATAACTGGAGAAATCTTTTTAGAACATATTTCACGCCCCCGCCACACACACAAACCCACCCATCACCCATATTGTTAAGTTTTAGGAGAAATAGAGTATTATAGCCTTACGGTGTCTACTTATAGTAGTGACCTCAATCTCAACGTTACGGTGTCTACTTATAGTAGTGACCTCCATCTCAACTACTTATAGTAGTGACCTCCATCTCAACGTTACGGTGTCTACTTATAGTAGTGACCTCCATCTCAACGTTACGGTGTCTACTTATAGTAGTGACCTCCATCTCAACGTTACGGTGCCGCCACACTATAGCACACCTACCACACACACATGACATGATACTCCACGCATTCACATTATATTTAAACGTCCTAAAACTAGGCCACACTTACAATATTTGAGTTTGTCCAAACCCGACCTTAGATGTTTCAGATGGGTAAATAGGTATAAACATTCTATTCCTTTTTTCTTTTCAGATTCTTTTACGAATGCTGTTTAAAGTTTAATTGTTTGTTTGGACACTACTTTTTGTACTTAATAAAAATGATTTTAGTATCCTGGGTGCGTATTGCAATGTCGAACATTTTAAATTTGTACGTACAATTTCAATCTAAAACAGTTGGTAAACAAAATTAATAAAGATGAAGAGGAAACACTGTCTATTTTATTTTTTACAACAAAAAAAAACAGCAATGAAAGAAAAGAAATCAAATTTGCAGTCGGGCCTTCGTTTTTGGACCAGTCGCGTTCGGGCAAACACAAATTATTTTAATTATGGCCTACTCTTTATATACTGAAGGTCACGGGAGATATTTCACCTATTGTTATGAAGTCATTGACGTCCCGGACAGTGATAGAACCCACGACCGCAGCTGCGAGACGGACGCCCTACTGCTAAGCCACCGAGGTGGTTTATCAACCAGTTTCAGATAATCGTCAGTTCATCCATTAATCATTATAATATAGTCATTATATGTGTTGTGTATTTGAATAGATTTGGTACTGAACATGCTTACTGTTGATGGTATTGTCTACAGCCCGGTTAATGTCACCTCCGACGTATGATGCAGTGGGTGGGGTAAGTCACATTGAACCCAACCTGTTATCATCTGACGTTTTATTGCTGAACGTTTTAATACATTTTCAGAAATAAGTGTGTGTTTTTTGGTACCTATTCTAATTCATTGACGACGTCAGTCATTTAGAATAGATACTGACGAAGTAATGGTGACGTTTGTCTACCAACTTGAACAATGGTTTGATTCGATACATTTAATGTTTTTTTAAAATTATATTTGAAACTCTTTAATTGCAACTGTAGGCTTATATAACAATTTCTTTTTTTTCTTATTTTTTTTATCTTTCAAGGCTTGACTTAAAATTAAATTTGCAGTTGTGGTTGTTTACTTTTTCAAGTACGTGGGGTGTGTGTTTTATTTAAATTAAAAACAGCGTATGCATTAGTATATGCGAATAATGTTAAGTGTATATACTTATAACTTACGCTTGAAGTTACAATTGTTGTAGCTCTTATAGAAAAGTTGTACAATTTCTTGTTAAAGTTTATCTGTTTAAAAGAAGTGTGTTATATAACTCGTAACTGTAAACATGTGGTGCAATTATTGAACTTAACTGACACTATTTATCGCAATATATATAATATTTATGAATGAACCCTTTGTAACTTTAATTGTATTGTAAATTGTACATTGTGAGCTCATAACAGTATTTTCTATTATGTTTAACCATGTTGACTACTTGTAAACTATATTTATAAGGTGACTTATAGGTCCGTTGGGCCGGGTGTTTCTCTATGCATTTGTATTAAATGTTTGTTATTTCCGTATACACATGTCACTATAATAAAAAATTACTTACTTACTTACTATAGTTTTATAATCTGTACTTACGATAGCTGTCTATGGATGTAAAAAATATAAAACGATTTCTATACACCCCTTTGTTTGAATGCAACCTTTATTACCTAAAATACAACTACTGTACCCCATGCCTGCACAATGAATTGTCTTGGATGCCACACTGTTCTGCGATCTACGATTATAACCCTGCCACCGTTGCTGTATTACGTCATCAACACATGTCGACAAGCCAAATGTGTGATATTACACCGTATCTGCTGTAGATAATCATCCTAATTACCGAACAAAACAAACTATTTGCTTTCCTAATTAGCGTTATTGTATTGTCTTACAGATTAACGACCAAGAAATCGCCGTCAGTTAGTCCTAAGTAAATATCAATCGTACATTTCTCGCACTATTTATTACATGTGATACCATTAACATACATATAATGCCTGTGTGTTTTGTTGATAACGATGATTGGCATACCGGGTGTTATAGAAATGTACCTAAAGTATTTCTGTAACGAAATAGCCCAGGGTATATTTTTTGTATATATGCACAATAGTATTGTTTTTCATAATTAGTATGGTGACAGAACATGTATTGATGTTTTCGTCTATCCCAGTAAGTGTATATGTATAGAATTTTGCACGTGTAGGGGGAGATAATGCACGAGCGTTAGCTAGTGCATTATCGACCGTACACGTGCAAGACTCATGCTCTATTGTATTTGTACCACAATAACTAACATATGCTGTGTATATCCTCGGGTATTACACGATGCATAGTGTGTATTTAGGATATTGTGGTACAAATGCATGGTTATAGGGTGGGGATCTCAAAAGGTTCCAAGTTATGACCCATGGGCTATTTCCCCCAGGAAGTTATCCCCTGGATACACGGAACTAGCGTTCTATCAACTGATCTGTTGAGGTTACGTGGGCTCTTCAGTATTTATTTGGGTTTGATGAACAATTTTCAAATGTGTAAATGTATGTACTCGTCGGAGGCTGACAAAAAGCCATTTATCATTGTAAAGTGTGTGATTGCGACAGAAAATTAAGGATGGAAACACAATACAACGTATAACATGATCTTAGGATCAGCAGTGAACAAATCAAACATAATTTGCATAATCTTATCTTTATAATTATGTTGTGTCAATAGTGATTCTCCATGCAAATGATTTTACTAATTTGTAAAACACTCACACACCTGCACATTATCATTGTCGCTAGGTTATAAAGTTATTTACGACCGGCGCTTAAAGCTATCGCATTATTTATGATTAAATATGCAAACATTTTACAGGTTACAAATAGCACTTTCATAAATCTTTTACTCGGTACCATGTGTGTTAAAGTTGGTGTGTATTCGTTAAAAGGTAGAGGTCACCGGGCGTGAAACGTCACGTCGTCCGTCGCCCATTTGGTCGTAAACATTTTTCTCCAACCCTACTTAGCGGATTTTCAGGAAATTTGACGAGGACAAATCCATGACGTTTTCTTCTAAACTATCCCCTCCTGGATCAGTGCTTGGTATTTTTATTATCATTGTTTTCTAATTATATTTTCGCGATAAACTCTAGTGTTGTTGACAAAATCTGTTTCAAAATGGCCAGATCTGTCATTAAAGTGTGGGTTGGGGTGAGGGAGGGGTGTGTGTGGGGGGTGGGGGGGGGGGGTGGATACATCCTGATTGGGGTTAACACAGATAGTGTTACCAGAAAACACACAAGCCTTACTAGTCTCGGCCTGCTAGACCGTATCATGCATATGTCTTACTTGCCGATATCGGTCTGGGCAGATTAGGCCAATTAAAGCGCCCACTAGCGATTAGCACAATTTATTCGCGCGTTTTCTCCACGCGCACAAAGTCGAAGTTTGCGTGACGTCATGTTGTAAATAAACGTACAACGTCAATTGTTGATGCATCCGTTAAACTTTTTAACGTCATTTGCTGCTTCTCACATAAGTTAAAAATAAGACATTATTTTTAAATTAACTTAAAAATATGTTTTTTGAAAGTCTCGTTGAATCTCTAAAAATCTCGCCAAAATCGCCCAAAACGTTAGGACGATTTCAAACGTCCTATTTTCCCCAGGCCCTGGTTCTTGATCCGTGTAGCATAGCGTAACGAAGAAATCAGAAACGGGCCGGGTGACCGAGGCTTAAGCCTTACAAGCATTCATTGATGTTCACCTCTGTCATCGTTTCAGAAAGTAGTCTGCGATCAAATGACAATGTGTCACATTACCGTAATAAAATATCAAACGTTTGAACAGAATGAAACACCAGTAGAGCAGTGTTTCCATAGAGGGAATAGCTATATAAGAACTCTGTGTTTATGTACCTGACATTACTTTGATAATACTCCAGCTCTCGAAACTCGACTACCAGGCCATGACTTATGTCAAGGCAACAATAAGACTTAAATAAAAGTTAATTTACTTAATTTTTCGTTAAATTATTACGTGGTCCGAGTATTAACTTTCATACCCCATCCAACGCCTTCTCCAAGAAGCGAGAACGGGGTTGGCTGTGGTATGAAATAAAACTTAAATTTTAGCTTAACAAGTTTGCATATTGTAAAATTAAAACATTTAAGAGGTAATTTTAAACCAGTTATCGCATTTTGCTTTAGAAAAAATGTTTTTAAACGTTATAAAATCCTGCAAATGTAAGCTTTCCCATCGATAAACGAAATTAAGACACGACCATGTAATGATTGTGGAACGGCGTTTTCCAGCAGAGCACAATTTCCATAGGGGTACTTGTTACAGAAGAACGCTGTTGACTAGAAACTTAATCTACAATACGATAAATCAATCCATAGACATAGATACCATATATATATATTGATGTCTATGATTAATCCACGAATTTTGGGTCAATGTGAACATTTCGGAATTTATTAATATTAAACAGATTCATTTCTACCTTCTTTCAAATGCAAAAGTGCCCACAATGGAAATAAGGGAAAATCATTTCCCCCCTTTTTGTGTTATCCTTGGCTTTGATGTGCAATGCATGGTTTATATCTCAGACAGGAATTTTATTTTTATGTTATGCATTGTGATTTTTTTTATAACCATGTATGTACATCTGTTTATTTGCTGAAAGAAATCCTCCTCCTGCCCGAGAATATAGACAAGCACTGATTTGTTTGTAGAAGGCATACTGTTTAATTATGTTGTTTTGTTTACATGTTTTATCTATTTTCGTGAGTGACAGGTCCAATATTTGTTTTCTGTTTCTGATATTCCTGACATCCTGACCACAACATGTTATTTCTGGATAATTAGCAGCTATCGCCGCTGCTCTCTTGGGGATAATTGCTATTTTTACCTATTTATTCTGCTAATTTGTTGTCCGAACGAAGACTTAATAGTCACGATGATCTAATCTAAGAACTGCGCTCATGGGACGGTCGCTAAATCATGCTACTCGTAATACAATTTATAAAAATGGTTGGCGCAATCTAGTCATGAACCTATAACAATAGGGTCTGGATGCTTTGCAAATATGTTTATTATTTAATGTTATTTATAGGATAGAGGTTAAAAGCTTCACCTTAAACCGTAAGGGAGGGAGCGTAGCGACCGACCGCGGTTTCTTAATGGTGAATATTTCTCTTCATAGACTCTATCCGGCTTAGTGTTTACCATAGGTTTTATCGAAAATCTGAGACAACTGATTGGTTGAAAAAGTAGGGTAAACACTAATTGTCGTTGTCTCATTCTACGTGTTTTTTTTCTGAATTGTTTACATAATGTTCACCATGCTGTTGCCATGTTCCTGTTAATATTCTTAGATTGCTTACAAAGTCTCTATGCTGTTTGTTTAAATGTTCGGTTTTACATTTCACCATTAAAAGACTGCATTTCAATGGAATGATAGAGCGAATATATGTACACATGATATAGTCAGTTTTGTTGATGGCTTTACCGGACAGGTTCTAGTCTAGAGTTGATGGATGTAAACAAATTACTGAGCATACACCATTTCACGGCTACATTACCTTTCGATGGACATGGCGATAAACCAATTTGAGTCTTCAAGCGTCCATCCTTCTCTGATGATTGATCACTTTGATCAGTGTATCTACTGCGTATCGAAGTCTATCTACCAGACGGTGGATAAAATTGGCGGGAAACCCGTCTAAACGGCAACCGGATGTGGTTTCTCCTGCAGAGTCTTCGGCCATTAAATATTATCGACAGCATCAGCGCATCTGTGAAGTTTCTTCGTGTTTTTGTGGTGATATGCGTGTCCTGTATATTGCTTATATTAAGTTTTCATATAAAGATAATATAAATCATATATAACATTATCCGTTAAAGAGTGTAATCTATTTATCAATAGTTATGTTAACTCGAAAAATAAAAGTACGCCTATATAGATAGATATTCATGTTTCGTATTACTATATAGCGATAAAAAATACGACTGCTTAGAAACTCCGAGAGTTCTGTGTAAAACTGCAAATTGTATTTATTTATTGTTTTCAATCTCTTTAAAAATGGTGCATACGATACTTAAATTGTTTTGTCAGATAACGGACCACGGTGGCGATGCTCTTTATATCTCGCACAACATGCATGGATTACTCTTGCACACTATAATTCTACAATTTGAACCCAGTGGAAAGTTTATACAATATACTACGATATTCTACGATACAAACCCGATGGAAATATTATATATTATTATATAACCTATAAATAGACGCGTTTTCATTGGCTAAAAAGTAATTTTTTAGAAAAAATATCTAGCGATATTGACCTGTTTTTTTGATATTGACCTGTTTTTTTGATATTGACCTGTTTTATATAATTGTTTTTTTGATATTGACCTGTTTTATATAATTGTAAATTGAGGGTTATATAATAAAACAGTTATGGACTTTTCAGCTGTTATACATGATGTTGATATGTACCAAAGAATCATTATTGACCTCGGCTATCGCCTCGGTCAATAATGATTTTTTTGGTGCATATCACATCATGTATAACAGCTGAAAAGTCCATAATTGTATAATATTATATTTCAGAAGATAAGAGTCTCATCAATCAAAATATACATACTCGTCTTTGCATTTATGTAAGATATTTCAGTTCATTACAATACAAAACGATATCTGTTTATTAATCATTTCATTTCATTATCAGATTATTAGGTTAATACGGCACACTTGCTTCATGCCAACGTGCAGAGTGAGAATTAAACCTGGTAGTGGTTATAAAAGATTTTTTGTGTGATTTTTTCTAAAGAGACATATTGATATCCAAAATTTAAAATTATTCCAAGTTCACACAGTTTATTCTCATGTGTGTGTAGTTCTACGGTTATATAGCCACCCGTGAATCCCGGTACAGCTGGGTACAATATAGTGTGGACTTTCTGTTCTCATACTGCTCATTGTTCATAATTTATGAACTATGTTCGTTTTTTTGGTGTTTTACAACACATGTTAGGTTATATATGACGGTCAATTTTTTGTGGTGGAAGCAGACCACCCATTTTACTGGGTAGAACCAGTATTGTACACCTCCCGCCATTCGTAAGAATCGACACTTCCTCACTTACAAGTCAAGCTCCCAGTGAGATTTTAATCCGCAGCAGTGAGAGGCGAAGGTTTACAACGCAACGCCACGTCGTTAACCATTCGGCCACGGAGACGCATTAATTTATGATCTATGATAGCTTATTCTCTTTACAAATGACGAGAACATTTTATTTCAAGTAATACATTAGTATGCAAATAAAATAATTGATACAAAAATGTAACGCTTGTTTTAGAAAAAGGTGCATAATATTAAAGAAACAAAAGAAGCAATATCACCAGCTTATTGAACAGAGAGAATATGAACAATATAAACACATAGTTTTGGTTTGATGCGCGAACATGTGTTAAACAAACCGTAGGACTGCCTTATGTCCTTCGGGTTTAAAGACAATCACGTTTTCACCGAGACTTATCTTAGAGCTTTCAACTTTATAGAGACTCTAGCACCGCACCAATGTGGCGTCATTAATTACCATTCATAATATCTGTGACGTAGGCAGTGGAATTCATAACGATGATAATGATGATAGCTATACAGTTCCAGCAAAAACTTAGGCTAAATAACGTTTGATACGCATCTGTTATCATCTCTAGGAAACCGAAGGAATTTAATTATTTTACATATAATTATGATTTGATAAATACGTGTAGATATAACACTCCCATCCATTTACTCTCTTAATCCGCTTAATTAGAGATGACAGACAGCTAGAGGCAGCGTCCCGGTATCAACTAGAGCATACGAGTACTTAAGAAGATGGTAATCGTGTAAAATAGATGTCATTAGAGAGATGATAGATGTCTTCAGTGTGCACATCAGTGGCACCCCTGCCGGCGAGAACCATTCAATCAGGGAGATGAAAGCATTCTTAATATTGAGGAGACATTTTTAAGGGGATATAAATGTATCATCAGCTGAAAAAATGGATAAATACCGTTGAAAAGCAGGCGAAACATAAATAGAGGAACCGTAATTGCCTTTGGGAAACGAGCTTTTTTGTTAAAAGAGCAGATATTTACATCAAACGATTGGCTCTGTGTAATTTAATGGTATTTAGTTGATTGAAATAACAGGCCTTTTTTCTACGATAAATATGCTTGATTGACAGGGATTGTAGGAATTGTTACCAACCTCAATGAGACGTCATTACCAAGAGATTATATACAACTGTATCATGTGATCTCTTACGAAATACAATTATCTCTCGCAGAGTGTTCCGGCAGATTCATATGGATTTTGCACATTGCGAAAGGGTATGTTTTCGATATAATTATAAGCACTTATGCATATCTGGTGCATTTTCACGCTCATACACCGCTGAGCTGAGTCAAATATATTGTAAATATGTGTACCAGCAGTCGAAGCCAAGTATAAGATATACCATCCTTAAAAAGCGCACATTTAGTACATAATACGCATGGCGTACATACTTAGTCTATCAGTTAAATGCGATTTCCATTAACGTCATTATTACACAAATCATATAAAATGAACAACAAATAGTATTATACTTAAACATTGTCTTTGTTATTCAGTTTTCATGTGAATTTATGGTATTGTTCACGGTGTTTAATTATTAATTTAGAACCAGCTGATTTAAAAGCATGTAGATATAATGTGTGGCGGCTGTAAAATTTCGCCCAGATACTAATTACTAGCGTCATTACTTATGATTGATTGATTGATTGACTGATTGATAGATTGATTTATTGAAGACTTTATTTTAAGAGGGTAGCCCAGTTAGTAAAAAAATACTAATCTTCTCTAGGCCCTCTTAACAAAGCAACATAGTAAACAAAATAAAACACATATACAAGTTTATAGCAACACAACGATATTGACAATGGAAACAAAAGTGTTCACAAAAAATAAGAATCTATATTGTGATTCAATACCAATTTTAACGAAAACAATTTCAGTTATACAGTACTTTTTATCCACTTTATGTTATTGTTTGAAACATATTTAACTGATGTGCACGATCTTATATGCTCTTAGATTTCGTTCCAAATTACTGGCCCAGAGTAAGATATGCTTCCTTTAAAAAGCTCCTTATCTGGCTTAGGAATCGTAAAGTTAATATCACAATGAGATCGTAAATTGTGGGAACTTATGTAATGTAACTCAACATATCCAATATATAAGAAGGAACAAGCTGCCTAGAAACTTTAAACATAAATTTAGCTTGATTAAGAACAATTCTTTGGTCAATTGTCATTGCATTTATAGTGTTTCACTGCATCATTTAAACATGTATATTCGTTGCCTAATATGATATGACAATCTCTTCTTTGTATTTTTAAAAGACTATGAATGTTTCCCTTCGTTGTATTTCCCCATATAATATTGCAAAACTCTAAATGTAAGTATAGTAAATAATTCTATAGTTAAGTGGAATGTATTGCTTTATTCTAGATAATAGTCACATATATGATGATAATTTCTTTCGAATGCGTATTATATGGTCATCCCACTTAAGGTTTGATTCAGGTTTACGCCTAATACTTTACTTTCAGAGGTCAATTGAATATCAATGTTATTGTAGCTTAAAGACATAGGTGAGTGTTGTAGTACTGCGCGCTTCTGGGGTGTTGTGATATATGAAGTGCAGCTTGCAGATTATATTCGATTTTAATTAACGAAACATTAATATCATATAGTGTTGTATCGTCAGCATACGTATCAGTATGACTTACTGTCTCACTCATATGTAGAGGTAGATCATTAATAAATATTAAGAAAAACAGAGGGCCAAGTAAGGAACCTTGTGGTACTTCACAGATAACACCATTTACATTTGAAAAAGTACCATTTAGTTCAACTTTTTGTTTCCGATCAGTTAGGTCTGATGTAAACCATTTTATGGTCAAATCACTACATTTATAAAGTTTAAACTTTTTCAATAATATATCGTGATCAACTAAATCAAATGGTTTCCTAAAGATTACCATAATTGTTCCAACAAACGTTCCTTCATTTAGGGCTTAAAGCCATTTATCTATCATAAGAACAAGTGCTGTTTCACAGCTGTGATTTTTACGAACTGTATTAGTAATTTAAAAGAAAGGAGGAATTCCATAAATGAATCGTATACATACCTTTCAATCAGTTTAGAAAGAGTAGGTAGAATAGAAATTGGACGATAATTATTAACATCATCCGCAGCAGCTGTTTGAAATAAAGGTTTGACTTTAGCAATTTTCCATCATGAAAAGAACCCGACCTTAAGCTGCAATTATTCTTACGATAGATAAATAGCTTAAAGGCCTAAATGAAGGAAAGTTTTTTGAAACAATCATGGAAGACGTTAGAAAAGCATTTGATTTAGTTGATCAGGATATATTATTGAAAAAGTTAAAACTTTATAAATGTAGTGATTTGAACATAAATGTTTAACATCATACCTAACTGACCGGAACACAAGTTGAACTACATGGTACTTTTTCAAATTTAAATGGTGGAGTACCACAATGTTTCTTACTTGGCCCCCTGTTCTTCTTAATATTTATTATTGATCTACCTCTACGTATGAGTGACACAGTGTCATACTGATATGTATGCTGACGATACAACAATATATAATATTAATAATTCGTTAATTACAAAAATAATCTGCAGGCTGCACTGCATATATTGCAAAACTGGTGCTTAGAAAACGGCATGGTATTAAACACTGAAATAACTAAAACCTTACTAATTACAACACTTCAGAAGCGCGCAGTACTACAACACTCACCTATGTCTGTAAACAACAATAACATTGATATTCAAATGGCCTCTGAAAGTAAAGTATTAGTCGTAAACATCTTAAGTGGAATGAGCATATAATATGCATTCGAAAGAAATTATCATCATATCTGTGGCTATTAACTAGAATAAAGCAATACACTCCACTTAACTATAGAATTAGCCACATTTAGATTTTTTGCAATAGTATTTGGGGGAAATACAACGAAGGGAAACATTAATAGTCTTTTAAAAATACAAAGAAGAGCTTCATATTATATTAGGCAACGAATATGAATTTAGCTGAATTGGATTTTATAGTCGCACCAACAGCTAAGGTCATATGGCGACTTTCCAGCTTCCACTGGTGGAGGAAGACCCCCGGTGCCATTCCGGGCAATTTTCGTGCACGGGCGGGCACCTGGGTAGAACAACCGACGTTCCGCAAGCCAGCTGGATAGCTTCCTCACATAAAGATTCCTAGGCCCCTGAGGGTTCGAACCTACAGCGGTGAGGGGCAAGTGATTGCAAGTCAAGGACTCTAGCCCGGACGACCCCAGGCAACGAATATACATACTTAAATGACGCAATGAACACTATAAATGCAATGACAATTGACCAAAGCATTGTTCGTAATCAATCTAAATTCAAGTAGCTTGTTCCTTCTTATAATATTTATATTGTATATGTTTGAGTTACAGAACATAAGGTCACACAATGTACGATCTCATTGTGATATTAATTTTACGATTCCGAAGCCAAATAAAGAGCTTTTTAAAGGAAGTATATATATCTGACTCTGGGCAGTAATTTGGAACGAAATCCCAGAGCATATAAGATCTTTTGTTTGTTTGTTTGCATGGTGTTTTAAGTCATTTTCATCACATGTAAGGTTATATATGACGGTCGTTTTTTTGTGGTGGACCCACCTTTCCTGGGTAGAACCAGTACTGTACACCTCCTGCCATCCGTAAGAATCGACACTTCCATACTTACAAGCTGAGCTCCAAGTGGGATTCGAACCCGCAGCGGTGAGAGGCGAAGATTTACAACGCAACGCCGTTAACCATTCGGCCAAGGAGACGCGTTGCACTCATTTAAATCTTTTTCAAACAAGTATATAAAGCGGATAACAAGTACTGTATAACTGAAATGTTTTTGTTAAAATTGTTATTGCATCACAATATAGATTTTTATTTTTTGTGAACACCTTTGTTTCCGTTGTCAATATATTTGTGTTGCTATACACTGGTATATATGTTTTTGTTTACTATGTTGCTTTGTAAAGAGGGCCTAAGGGAAAATTAGTATTTTTACTAACTGGGCTACCCTCTTAAAATAAAGTCTTCAGTTCAATTCAATACATCGACAGGGCTTCAAAACGCTGATCAAATGACGTATATTCCTTAACATTGACTGGGCTGCAAGACCTTGATCACATGACATATAGTGGGACTGCAAGAACTTGTTCAATGGTTAAGCCCCGTGTGGTTGCCGGGGGCCCCGTTTGGTCACGGGGCAAAGAATACGGCCACTGCAGATCCCTTTGGAGGGGTAGGCAGAGGGGTAGAATCCCCCCAAATTCATGTTCATTTTATCATTTTTTGTTCATGTCCATTAAAGGTCTTCATCATGATCCCTGCATTGTTTCAGGTGCCATCTCGCTCGCATCAAAGAGAAGTGACAGAAAAACAGTAACGTGGCCCCAGCGTAAATGGAGTTTCTACGATAGAATTTGCAGCAACTCTGCAGTTCAGGGTGAGAAGGTTCTAGGCCCATTTTCCATATTTTATCTCGATGTACATGGAAGATGAGCCTGGCATGTTCATGCCTGTTACGCGCCATATAACCTTTTCATGTGTTGGTGCGCCTTAAAACCCCAATTCAATTCAATTCAAATGGTTAATCTCGCTAAATATGACATTTTGACCTGATAGCACTATGTAATAGTAAGCTGTCGAGATATCATGACAAACGGACACATGAAAGGACACGAGCATATTTCCTGTAGTATTTAGAATAATCCAGTTATATGCATGGTTAATTCGTTTTAATTGTATATGTATTTGCATGTCTTATACATGTATATGTACACATAACCTTAAACATGTTAACATTCAAGACATGTACAAAAGCTATTCAAATTTTAATTTTAACAGACGGCCATAATTGAACATCAGTAAATTCGTTTTAGCTGTACATCTTTTAACACATATTTAAAAGTGGTATTCAGATGCATTAAAATAATAGAAAAGGGTAGGCTCACACTATGCAACTACTAATATATATATATTGAATAGTATCACACCAAATGTATATACATTTGAAA
>JAWPHD010012015.1:0-79048 GCA_037043455.1 Cyrtodaria siliqua
ACAAAATAAATTGGTAGAGATCGATACTCTTATGCTACATGCATCGTATTAGACCTCCAACTCTTGTAGTATCAGAAAAAGAATATTTGTATGGACTTTCCTATATAATTCTTTGTAAAACTTTAACTCCAGAACCCGTCCGTGTGGTTGCCGGTATAAAATACAACCACTGCAAACACACCGCCACATGCAAAGGGGTAGGACCCCCCCCCCCCCCCCCCCCCCCCCCCCCCCATTCATATTCATTTTGTCATTTTTTGTTCATGCTCATTAAAGGTCTTCATCATGAGCCCTGCATTGTTTCAGGTGCCATCTCGCTCACATCACTAAGAGCAGTGGTAGAAAACAATAAACGTAGCTCCAGCGTAAATGGAGTGTCTACAATAGAATTTGCAGCAACTCTGCAGTTCAGGGTGAGAAGGTCCTCGGCCCATTCTCCATATTTTATCTCGATGTACATGGAGGATGAGACTGGCATGTTCATGCCTTTTAGGCGTCATATAACCTTTCATGTGTTGGTGCGCCTTAAAACCCAATTCAATTCAATTCAATAACCCCAGATCCGGGCCATAGTTGAAAACAGAGTCACGATTTGAACAAAAGTGATAGAGAACCATAAGCTTGTACAATATGCAAAATAGTAGACCTCTGGCTCTTGTTTTTTTTTAAAGAAGAGATTTTAAAGATGTTTCTATATCACTCTATGTAAATATATGACACATGGGGCGGAGCCAGTTATGACCCCAGGGTCAACATTTTAACAAACTTGCTAGTGGACCATAAGCTTATGCTTCATGCATAATATGGGACCTCTAGCTCATACAGTTTTAGAGAAAATTATTAATTTTTTAAAGATTTCCTATATAACTGTAGGAAAAAATGTTACCCCCGGGGTTGGGCCATTTTGACCCTGGGGTCACCATTTTATAAATACTTGGTAGAGGACCCTAAATGTATAATACATGCAAAATATTAGACCTGTAGCTCTTCTAGTTTCAGTGAAAACGATTTTTTAAAGAAACAAGAGTTTTGCTTAAAAGGGGGAGATAACTCTAATAACATGAATCAGCTACCCTGTTCACACTGCTATCATGTTTTTTTTGTTTCTCTACAAGGTACTCAACAACATGGTACTAGTAAGAATTTGTCCCTTGAGATGGTAACAAAAAAGTGTTTGGCTCACGGTCTAATTGTAATACACTAGTGTTATAAATATGCAAATGAAGGCCGAATCCTCGTTTAGTCGTTTCCTTTCAGCTTAGAGTGCAGTTGAAATTGCCTCAACAACAATTTCCATTAAAAACATCAACTCTTTTAAAAAAAGTTATGCCAGATCTGGATAATTTGTATCTGCTGACCTGTTGACAGTGTTATTTGAAAAACAATTCTCACACATTTGAAGAAATTAATTGGCCTCCAAGTTGTACACAAAGGTTACTGTAGTGATAGTCAGGCAAGCGAGAATGGTGTTGTCGGGTATTAACCAAACATCTGTATATTCCACACTTACGAGGGGTGTTTCAGATGTAATGCAATTCGGTTTGCACAATTTTCTTTTCAAACGATTTTACATCAAATTTTATTTATAAACCTTCGAAATACTCTCTTTTTGCCTTTACACATCGTTTCAGTCTTTTAATCCAGTTTCGAAAGCACTTTCTGTTGTCTTCAGTGGGTACTCCTTTAAGATATTGGAACATCGCAGATCCTAGTGAGTTTCTGGATGAGTAGCGCTTTCCAGTAAGGAAGGATTTCATCTTTGGAAATAGGAAATAGTCACAGGGTGCTAAATCTGGGAAATAGAGTGGGTGATCTAGGACTCACACCTTTTTCGGTCGAGATATGTCCTCACAAGTTCAGCTTTGTGTGCAGGAGCAGTGTCTGTTATAAATGGACATCCTTTATGCCAGTCCTCGGACGACGTTCCTTGAAGTACTTTTCAAGTTTCTTTAATACAACGTTCTTGTAAACCTTAGCAGTAACACGTCTACCTTTAGGAACTGGAATTTGAATAGCTGGACCGTGAATTGAGAAGAAAATGGCATACAAAACTTTGTGTGTTTGTGTTTGTGTTCGCTTTGCAATTACGGGTCTCCTTGCATTTCCATTTCTAGTCGCCTATACTCGGTTGTCACACATCCGCTTAGGTTCAAAGAAATGTAACCATGTTTCATCACCAGTAATGATGTTAGAAAACTGTTTATTGTCATATTTTGGATACATCTTCAATAAAGATTTGGCTTTTTTAACGCGGTCACGTTTCTTGGTCATCAGACAGTAAATGTGGAATCCATCTTGCACATATTTTAGTAACGTTTAACACTTTCTTCATAATAAAATGAACCCGTGCTGTTGAGATGCCTGATCTTTGAGATAACTGCCGAATGCTCAATCTTGCATCTCCTTTAATTGATTCCTGGATTTTATGGACACTTTCCTTAGACGTTGCAACTCGACTTTCGTGCACATGTAGTTAAAAAGGTTAATCTGACACAATAACAGGTTTTTATGAAATAATCTCACGCATTTTTCGTGATACACGTGGAATTGCATTACATCTGAAACACAACTCGTACATAGGTGGCAGATGAGGGAGTATGTGAGATAGCCCGGTGTTTGTCTATAAGAATCTTTCATGGGTATCCGGTGAAGATAGGGAATTCCAATCCTCGGTATACGTGTTTTTATCGGAACCGAGGCTCTGCCGAGGTTCCGATTAAAACACTTATACCGAGGGTTGGAATTCCCTATCTGAACCGAATACCCATGATAGATTCTTTTTCTTGCATATCAGAGACATGTTGTGCGTTGACGCCGCCAGACACTAACATTTTGCATGTTTTCCGGCACACCGGATGTTGGCGCGCGTTAATTTTATCTCGACCCTAGGGTGAGATGGAAATATCTAGCCCCGGTAAAATGACGGATATGCTTGTCCGGTATGTAAGAATATGAGATCCCTGGTGTTGGCGGGCGTTAACAACCTGACAGATAAGAGTATATTTGCCTTGGCCAACACGTGCCACTACCTGGAGGAGATATATCTCAACGGATGTGCTCAAATATCGCCCGCAGCCATCAGGTACCTTATGGTGAGTTTCCTAATTAGTTCCATTTCACTACACCCTGCATACATGTATCTATAGTGGTAAAATCTATACTGGTATATGGGAGTATCTTTGCCTTATGCTCCCACCACAAAAGTTGGTTGAAGGTGCATACAGTGTTCGGGTTGTCTGTACAGTCTCTCCAAACGTTATTTTTTGAGAGGGCATTTGTCTCTGCGGACACTTTTATATTTTGTTTCTAGATAAGATATTTACTGAGCTAAAATATCTCCCATTCCTATCAGTGGTTTGAAATATTAAGGTTTATTATATAGGTTTATAAAAAATCAAGATTTCCGTAAAGAGAGAGATTTAAGGAGATTGCGAGACCTGAATTTGGTGTAACATTTCGAGTCTCAGACTTTGGTTTGCGTTATTTAGAAAACACTGTTAGATAAGATTGTTTAAACACTATTTGTTAATGCATTGTTTACATTTGATGTAGGATTGCACAATGTCACGACTGTTTGTGACGCACGTGACACCAAATTCTCGACCAAATCAACTGATGGCACGGAATCTAGATACGGGAGAATTCTGTCCAGCCGACCTCATTGACTACCGCTTCACTATCGCTTAATAAATCGACCAAATCAACTGATGGCCTGGAATTTGGACACGGGAGAATTCTTCCGAGCTGACCTCACTGACTACCGCTTCACTATAGCCTAATAAGTTGTGGCAATGACATAAGATTTGGACATCAGACTTTTAAGGTGAACGGGAAATTGTTGTAACAAAATGAATAACAAACCAGTATCCAAGCAATCTGAGGCAGCATTTAATTCTTAAAAATGAATGCATACACAAAATAACAAATCCAGACTTATGGTTTGAAAATTTCCGTCAGTCCAGATCCGTCTGTAAAGTTTTTATTTTGGCTTAACTGGAACGCGCTTCATATAATTAATCATTTACTACTACCGGCGTTTAAAATGGCACAACAGCCGAAAAATTGTGAATCAATTCTTTAATATTTAATCATCTCTTATAATTCTGTCTTATAATTCTGAAAGAATGATGATATGTATAATATTATTTAACTGTATGCAAACACTGTCGGAGACGAAAATAATTGTTTTTAAAAATAGGTTCATGCTTCCCACCGCTGTGGATTCTAATCAGTCCGGGAGCTCGACTTGTCAAGTGTGAAAGTGTCAATTCTTATGGATGACGGGTATACAGTACTGGTTCTACGCAGAAAAATGGAATTATCTGCCTCTACCACAGACAATTTGATCGTCATTTATGGCTTGACATGTGCTAAACAATACTAAAAACATCATTCAGAAACAAACAGAAAAATTACATATTCCTCTTTAGCGCAATATTAACATTCTGTGAATGTATTTATTTCCATAAAAAACAAAATTCAAACATCGTTCATTTTATGGTTATTGGCCAGCCACTGTAAAACTATGTTATTAATTGAACATGCATTGTTGTGTATTTATCGAACATGCATTGTGTATTTAATTGAACATGCATTGTGTATTGCGTATTTAATTGTACATGCATTGCGTATTTAATTGAACATGCATTGTTGTGTATTTAATTGAACATGCATTGTTGTATATTTAATTGAACATGCATTGTCGTGTGTTTAATTGAAAATGCATCATTTTGTATTTAATTAAACATGCATTGTTGTGTATTATTTCGTAAAATTAACAAACAGTGTGCAGTAATCAGTAATGATCATAGCGCATATTTTTACACAAAATGACCCTCGGTTTAATAGAGGGTCATTCAGAAAGTTCTGTAACAACTATGGAAACTGGTTTAATAGAGTGTCATTCAGAAAGTTCTGTAACAACTATGGAAACTGATACTGAGGTTGTTGTCCAAATATAAGGTGTAACCCCATTTCATTAATTCATTATTATGTCCGTATTATTCATTAGTATTGTTATTATTATTATTTCATTATAATAAAGATTAAAATTCATTATTATTTCATTAATTCGTTATGAAATTCATGTATTACTAAATTATATATTATACACTTGCATTGAACTACTGGGGTAGATTGTAACCTTTGATATCTTTATTATCAGTGTAAATCTGTTTATTTATAATGAAATTCACTATCTGATAGTGTTTATAACTTGTTGATGCCTCTTGGTCCATTCCAGGCTTTCGAGTACATATGACATTTTAAAACTAAAATTTAAAATGCTGTTTTAATCAGAATAACGATTTTTTAAATAAACCTGTTCTATTACCCTTTACAAAACTATACTGTTATGTTCGACGACATAACACTCAGAATGCATCCTCACAGCTGTTCGTACAACATGTTTTCCTAAGTCACGGATACTTACTGAAATTCACTCGACTGAGTGAACCAGAGACTGTGTTTTAATGTCTTTGCAATAGATTCGGTAAAAAACCTGACGATCTGATAGAATTCATTTAACAAATAATCTATGCATAACTACAATGTTCACATTACTATTACTTATATCTTGTAAAATATCTTCAAAAAAATCGTCCATGTGTTGGTGCGCCTTAAAACCCCAATTCAAGTCAATTCAAAAATGTATTTAAACATTCACTGTAAAGGTTTTAGCTCAATTTACCAAGGTTCATCAGAGTTATGCAAAGGTGCGTTGTGCCCGTCATTTTGGAAGCTTATGTTTGGTGGTCAGTACTCCTTCAAAACTACTTTGCAGAATTTCATGACATTTAAAGAAACTACCAACGCCTAATAACAGTAAAATTACACTACAAAACTGTTTATCAAAACTCTATCCAGGTTTTCAGGTCCTATAATAACGTTTATATGTGCCCGCTAAAAGAAAGTTTTTTTCATGGGTTCTTAAAATACCAATGATGGAATATGTGTGAAATGAATGAGTTGATAACTCTTAATTTGACGCTCCAGTTTTAGGGGTTTGGCCCGGCTAGTTAAAGCCGAATGTATTGTGTGTTTAGAGTCTTTGATTCTCAGAAACTGTAAGTTATATATATATACCGTGTTGTTAGTAAGTTATATATATTATACCGTATTGTCAGTAAGTTATTTATATTATACCATGTTGTCAGTAAGTAATATATATATATCATGTTGTCAGTAAGTTTATATATATATATCATGTTGTCAGTAAGTTTATATATATATATCATGTTGTCAGTAAGTTTATATATATATACCGTGTTGTTAGTAAGTTATATATATATACCGTGTTGTTAGTAAGTTATATATATATACCGTGTTGTTAGTAAGTTATATATATATATACCGTGTTGTTAGTAAGTTATATATATATACCGTGTTGTTAGTAAGTTATATATATATACCGTGTTGTCAGTAGGTTATATATATACCGTGTTGTCAGTAGGTTATATATATACCGTGTTGTCAGTAGGTTATATATTTACCGTGTTGTCAGTAGGTTATATATTTACCGTGTTGTCAGTAGGTTATATATTTACCGTGTTGTCAGTAGGTTATATATTTACCGTGTTGTCTGTAGGTTTAGAAACGGTTTGCATCTGTTGTAAAAGGTGCCTGTTGATGGCGGGATAGCTACTTTAACAGGAACCTTCTTTATGATGTATGTGGTCTGCACTAAAATTCAACTTGCTGCCAAATACAAGATGGACACCAACATAGACCTCAGACTTAATAACAAACGTTATTAGGTCTGTGTATAGACATAGTAAAAGTTTATGATCACTACTCATCTAGAGGAATTGATAAAGGATCTTTACTAAAGTGATCGGTGCAACATATTAAATTCATGTTGATGAGGCTTCCAAGATGGCCACCAATGGCCATCTTTGTTTACATGAACTTATATAGGAAGCTATTGTGATAACTAATTATATTATATATTCTGTGATGAATTATAGAAATTCCCAGTTTGAGAAAATCTATAACATATCCCTTCATCTACTGTGCTATCTCGCCTAGTGTGCAAGATAGCACAGTAGCCAAATGTTATGAACGATAGACGTCACGATATTACGTCACGAATTGACGTCATGATATTACTCCGCGCTGTCACCAAAGGAGAGACAGAAAAAGGAATACTTGTGTCAAAAGACGATTGGAAAGAAAATCATCACAGAATATATATTATAAAGTTTAATTAACATTTTTGTCGTGATACAGAAAATAATTCACTCGTGAGAAATATTCTTGCGATATAGATACTCGTGCGAAAACGCACTCGTTTCTATATCGCAAGAATCTTTCTCACTCGGGAATTATTTCCGGTATCACTTCAACAACGTTAATTAAACTCTATGCAAACTGTTATGCGAACCTTCGTGAAACTTCATAGAAATATTCTTATGGTGTATAGTTGTTTCTAAACTAAAATCGTGTTAAGAAAAAGTGAGAATTCTGTGTTCGGACCAGTCTTATGAACTATCTTTTTTAAAGCCAACACTAGTTGCTGTAACAAGTGCCTTTGGTGTCCGATGTAACGAATAATGTTTCGTCTTTGAATTATTATAATATGTTATGATGCAACATTTTTTCTCACAGAGACTATTTTGGGGGACCGCGGGAGATCGAGAAGCCAATCTAGTCCTGGTTTCTAAAATGTACTGTAGCCACTGCTCATAGTTAAGAATTTCTATGGTGTAACAGCGACAACCTTGCTGGACAAGTTAAAGATATATCTATCATTTTTGGTTTTAGAGAGTTGTACCGAGTAGATTGGTGCTACGTGTGTTGAGTTGAAAGATTTTATACGACCACCGGACACAGGCGTTAAGTGTTCAACTATACGATCACTGGACACAAGTGTTGAGTTGTAAGATGCTATTCGATCACTGGACACATGTGATGACTTGTAAGATGCTATACGATCACTGGACACAAGTGTCGAGTTGTAAATGCTATACGATCACTAGACACAGATGTTGACTGGTAAGATGCTATACGATCACTGGACACAAGTGTTGAGTTGTAAGATGCTATACGATAACCGGATATAATTGTTGAGTTGTAAGATGCTATACCATCACTGGACACAGGTGCTGAGTTGTAAGATGCTATACGATAACTGGACACATGTGTTGAGTTGTAAGATGCTCTACGATCACTGGACACGGGTGTTGAGTTGTAAGATGCTATACGATCACTGGACACAGGTGTTGAGTTGTAAGACGCTATACGATCACCGGACATAAGTGTTGAGTTGTAAGATGCTATACGATCACTGGACACAGGTGTTGAGTTGTAAGATGCTATACGATCACTGGACACAGGTGTTGAGTTGTAAGATGCTATACGATCACCGGACATAAGTGTTGATTTGTAAGATGCTATACGATCACTGGACACAGGTGTTGAGTTGTAAGATGCTATACGATCACTGGAAACAGGTGTTGGCTTGTAAGATGCTATACGATCACTGGACACAAGTGTTCAGTTGTAAGATGCTATACGATCACTGAAAACAGGTGTTGACTTTTAAGATGCTATACGATCACTGGACACAAGTGTTGAGTTGTAAGATGCTATACGATCAATGGACACAGGTGTTGACTTGTAAGATGCTATACGATCACTGAACACAAGTGTTGAGTTGTAAGATGCTATACGATCACTGGTCACAGGTGATGAGTTGTCAGATGCTATACGATCACCTGACATAAGTGTTGAGTTGTAAGATGCTATACGATCACTGGACACAGGTGTTGAGTTCTAAGATACTGTACGATCACTGGACACAGGTGTTGACTTGTAAGATGCTATACGATCATTGGACAAAAGTGTTGAGTTGTAAGATTCTATACGATAACTGGACATAGGTATTGAGTTGTAAGATGCTATACGATCACTGGACATAAGTGTTGAGTTGTAAGATGCTATACGATCACTGGACACAGGTATTGAGTTGTAAAATGCTTTACGATCACTGGACACAGGTGTTGAGTTGTAAGATGCTATACGATCACTGTACACGGGTGTTGAGTTGTAACATGCTATACGATCACTGGACACAGGTGTTGAGTTGGAAGATGCTATACGATCACTGAACACAGGTGTTGACTTGTAAGATGCTATACGATCACTGGACACAAGTGTTGAGATGTAAGATGCTATACGATCTCTGGACACAGGTGTTGAGTTTTAAGATGCTATACGATCGCCGGACATAAGTGTTGAGTTGTTAGATGCTATACGATCACTGGACACAGGTGTTGAATTGTAAGATGCTATACGATCACTGGACACAAGTGTTGAGTTGTAAGATGCTATACGATCACTTGACACAGGTGTTGACTTGTAAGATGCTATACGATCACTGGACACAAGTGTTGAATTGTAAGATGCTATACGATCAATGGACACAGGTGTTGACTTGTAAGATGCTATACGATCACTGAACACAAGTGTTGAGTTGTAAGATGATGTACGATCACTGGTCACAGGTGTTGAGTTGTAAGATGCTATACGATCACTGGACACAGGTGTTGAGTTGTAAGATGCTATACGATCACTGGACATCGGTGTTGACTTGTAAGATGCTATACGATCACTGGACACAAGTTTTGAGTTGTAAGATTCTATACGATTCCTGGACACATGTGTTGACTTTTAAGATGTTATACGACCACTGGACACATGTGTTGAGTTGTAAGATGCTATACGATCACTGGACATAGGTGTTGACTTGTAAGATGCTATACGATCACTGGTCAAAAGTGTTGAGTTGTAAGATGCTATACGATCACTGGACACAGATGTTGACTTGTAAGATGCTAAAAGATCACTGGACACAAGTGTTGAGTTGTAAGATGCTATACGATAACCGGATATAATTTTAGTTGTAAGATGCTATACCATCACTGGACACAGGTGCTGAGTTGTAAGATGCTATACGATCACTGGACACAGGTGTTGAGTTGTAAGATGCTCTACGATCACTGGACACGGGTGTTGAGTTGTAAGATTCTATACGATAACTGGACATAGGTATTGAGTTGTAAGATGCTATACGATCACTGGACATAAGTGTTGAGTTGTAAGATGCTATACGATCACTGGACACAGGTATTGAGTTGTAAAATGCTTTACGATCACTGGACACAGGTGTTGAGTTGTAAGATGCTATACGATCACTGTACACGGGTGTTGAGTTGTAACATGCTATACGATCACTGGACACAGGTGTTGAGTTGGAAGATGCTATACGATCACTGAACACAGGTGTTGACTTGTAAGATGCTATACGATCACTGGACACAAGTGTTGAGATGTAAGATGCTATACGATCTCTGGACACAGGTGTTGAGTTTTAAGATGCTATACGATCGCCGGACATAAGTGTTGAGTTGTTAGATGCTATACGATCACTGGACACAGGTGTTGAATTGTAAGATGCTGTACGATCACTTGACACAGGTGTTGACTTGTAAGATGCTATACGATCACTGGACACAGGTGTTGAGTTGTAAGATACTCTACAATCACTGGACACGGGTGTTGAGTTGTAAGATGCTATATGATCACTGGACACAGGTGTTGAGTTGTAAGATGCTATACGATCACCGGACATAAGTGTTGAGTTGTACGATGCTATACGATCACTGGACACAGGTATTGAGTTGTAAAATGCTATACGATCACTGGACACAGGTGTTGAGTTGTAAGATGCTATACGATCACTGTACACGGGTGTTGAGTTGTAAGATGCTATACGATCACTGGACACAGGTGTTGAGTTGTAAGATGCTATACGATAACTGAACACAGGTGTTGACTTGTAAGATGCTATACGATCACTGGACACAAGTGTTGAGTTGTAAGATGCTATACGATCACTGGACACAGGTGTTGAGTTGTAAGATGCTATACGATCGCCGGACATAAGTGTTGAGTTGTAAGATGCTATACGATCACTGGACACAGGTGTTGAGTTGTAAAATGCTATACGATCACTGGACACAGGTGTTGAGTTGTAAGATGCTATACGATCACTGTACACGGGTGTTGAGTTGTAAGATGCTATACGATCACTGGACACAGGTGTTGAGTTGTAAGATGCTATACGATCACTGAACACAGGTGTTGACTTGTAAGATGCTATACGATCACTGGACACAAGTGTTGAGTTGTAAGATGCTATACGATCACTGGACACAGGTGTTGAGTTGTAAGATGCTATACGATCGCCGGACATAAGTGTTGAGTTGTAAGATGCTATACGATCACTGGACACAGGTGTTGAGATGTAAGATGCTATACGATCACTGGACACAGGTGTTGACTTGAAAGATGCTATACGATCACATTACACAAGTGTTGAGTTGTAAGATGCTATACGATCACTGGACACAAGTGTTGAGTTGTAAGATGTTATACGATAAGCGGACATAAGTGTTGAGTTGTAAGATGCTATACGATCACTGGACACAGGTGTTGAGTTGTAAGATGCTATACGATTCCTTGACACATGTGTTGACTTGTAAGATGTTATACGACCACTGGAAACAGGTGTTGAGTTGTAAGATGTTATACGATCACTGGACACAGGTGTTGACTTGTAAGATGCTATACGATCACTGGCCACAATTGTTGAGTTGTAAGATGCTATACGATCAGCGGACATAAGTGTTGAGTTGTAAGATGCTATAGTATCACTGGACACAGGTGTTGAGTTGAAAGATGGTATACGATCACTGGACACAGGTGTTGACCTGAAAGATGCTATACGATCAATGGACACAAGTTTTGAGTTGTAAGATTCTATACGATTCCTGGACACATTTGTTGACTTGTAAGATGTTATACGACCACTGGACACAGGTGTTGAGTTGTAAGATGCTATACGATCACTGGACACAGATGTTGACTTGTAAGATGCTATACGATCACTGGACACAAGTGTTGAGTTGTAAGATGCTATACGATAACCGGATATAATTGTTGAGTTGTAAGATGCTATACCATCACTGGACACAGGAGCTGAGTTATAAGATGCTATACGATCACTGGACACGGGTGTTGAGTTGTAAGATGCTATACGATCACTGGACACAGGTGTTGAGTTGTAAGATGCTATACGATCACCGGACATAAGTTTTGAGTTGTAAGATGCTATACGATCACTGGACACAGGTATTGAGTTGTAAAATGCTATACGATCACTGGACACAGGTGTTGAGTTGTAAGATGCTATACGATCACTGTACACGGGTGTTGAGTTGTAAGATGTTATACGATCGCCGGACATAAGTGTTGAGTTGTAAGATGCTACACGATCACTGGACAGAAGTGTTGAGTTGTAAGATGATATACGATCACTGGACACAGGTGTTGACTTGTAAGATGCTATACGATCACTGGACACAAGTGTTGAGTTGTCAGATGCTATAGGATCAATGGACACAGGAGTTGACTTGTAAGGTGCTATACGATCACTGAACACAAGTGTTGAGTTGTAAGACGATATACGATCACTGGTCACAGGTGTTGAGTTGTAAGATGCTATACGATCACTGGACACAAGTGTTGAGTTGTAAGATGCTATACGATAACTGGACACAGGTGTTGAGTTGTAAGATGTTATACGATCGCCGGACATAAGTGTTGAGTTGTAAGATGCTATACGATCACTGGACACAGGTGTTGACTTGTTAAATGATACACGATCACTGGACACAAGTGTTGAGTTGTAAGATGCTATACGATCACTGGACACAGGTGTTGACTTGTAAGATGCTATACGATCACTGGACACAAATGTTGAGTTGTCAGATGCTATACGATCAATGGACACAGGTGTTGACTTGTAAGGTGCTATATGATCACTGAACACAAGTGTTGAGTTGTAAGACGATATACGATCACTGGTCACAGGTGTTGAGTTGTAAGATGCTATACGATCACCGGACAGAAGTGTTGAGTTGTAAGATGCTATACGATCACTGGACACAGGTGCTGAGTTGTAAGATGCTGTACGATCACTGGCCACAGGTGTTGAGTTGTAAGATGCTATACGACCACTGGACACAAGTGTTGATTTGTAAGATGCTATACGATCACTGGACACAAGTGTTGAGTTGTAAGATGCTATACGATCACTGGACACAGGTGTTGAATTGTAAGATGCTATACGATCACTGGACACAGGTGTTGACTTGTAAGATGCTATACGATCACTGGCCACAATTGTTGAGTTGTAAGATGCTATACGATCAGCGGACAAAAGTGTTGAGTTATAAGATGCTATAGGATCACTGGACACAGGTGTTGAGTTGTAAGATGCTATACGATCACTGGTCACAGGTGTTGACTTGTAAGATGCTATACGATCACTGGACAAAAGTGTTGAGTTGTAAGATGCTATACGATCACTGGACTGAGATGTTGACTTGTAAGATGCTATACGATCACTGGACACAAGTGTTGAGTTGTAAGATGATATACGATAACCGGATATAATTGTTGAGTTGTAAGATGCTATACCATCACTGTACACAGGTGCTGAGTTGTATGATGCTTTACGATCACTGGACACAGGTGTTGAGTTGTAAGATGCTCTACGATCACTGGACACGGGTGTTGAGTTGTAAGATGCTATACGATCACTGGACACAGGTGTTGAGTTGTAAGATGCTATACGATCACCGGACATAAGTGTTGAGTTGTAAGATGCTATACTATCACTGGACACAGGTATTGAGTTGTAAAACGCTATACGATCACTGGACACAGGTGTTGAGTTGTAAGATGCTATACGATCACTGTACACGGGTGTTGAGTTGTAAGATGCTATACGATCACTGGACACAGGTGTTGAGTTGTAAGATGCTATATGATAACTGGACACAGGTGTTGAGTTGTAAGATGCTATACGATCACCGGACATAAGTGTTGAGTTGTAAGATGCTATACGATCACTGGACACAGGTATTGATTTGTAAAATGCTATACGATCACTGGACACAGGTGTTGAGTTGTAAGATGCTATACGATCACTGTACACGGGTGTTGAGTTGTAAGATGTTATACGATCGCCGGACATAAGTGTTGAGTTGTAAGATGCTACACGATCACTGGACAGAAGTGTTGAGTTGTAAGATAATATTCGATCACTGGACACAGGTGTTGACTTGTAAGATGCTCTACGATCACTGGACACAAGTGTTGAGTTGTCAGATGCTATACGATCAATGGACACAGGAGTTGACTTGTAAGGTGCTATACGATCACTGAACACAAGTGTTGAGTTGTAAGACGATATACGATCACTGGTCACAGGTGTTGAGTTGTAAGATGCTATACGATCACAGGACACAAGTGTTGAGTTGTAAGATGCTATACGATAACTGGACACAGGTGTTGAGTTGTAAGATGTTATACGATCGCCGGACATAAGTGTTGAGTTGTAAGATGCTATACGATCACTGGACACAGGTGTTGACTTGTAAAATGCTACACGATCACTGGACACAAGTGTTGAGTTGTAAGATGCTATACGATCACTGGACACAGGTGTTGACTTGTAAGATGCTATACGATCACTGGACACAAGTGTTGAGTTGTCAGATGCTATACGATCAATGGACACAGGTGTTGACTTGTAAGGTGCTATACGATCACTGAACACAAGTGTTGAGTTGTAAGACGATATACGATCACTGGTCACAGGTGTTGAGTTGTAAGATGCTATACGATCACCGGACATAAGTGTTGAGTTGTCAGATGCTATACGATCAATGGACACAGGTGTTGACGTGTAAGGTGCTATACGATCACTGAACACAAGTGTTGAGTTGTAAGACGATATACGATCACTGGTCACAGGTGTTGAGTTGTAAGATGCTATACGATCACCGGACATAAGTGTTGAGTTGTAAGATGCTATACGATCACTGGACATAGGTGTTGACTTGTAAGATGCTATACGTTCACTGGTCAAAAGTGTTGAGTTGTAAGATGCTATACGATCACTGGACACAGATGTTGACTTGTAAGATGCTATACGATCACTGGACACAAGTGTTGAGTTGTAAGATTCTATACGATAACCGGAATTAATTTTAGTTGTAAGATGCTATACCATCACTGGACACAGGTGCTGAGTTGTAAGATGCTATACGATCACTGGACACAGGTGTTGAGTTGTAAGATACTCTACAATCACTGGTCACGGGTGTTGAGTTGTAAGATGCTATACGATCACTGGTCACAGGTGCTGAGTTGTAAGATGCTATACGATCACCGGACATAAGTGTTGAGTTGTACGATGCTATACGATCACTGGACACAGGTATTGAGTTGTAAAATGCTATACGATCACTGGACACAGGTGTTGAGTTGTAAGATGCTATACGATCACTGTACACGGGTGTTGAGTTGTAAGATGCTATACGATCACTGGACACAGGTGTTGAGTTGTAAGATGCTATACGATCACTGAACACAGGTGTTGACTTGTAAGATGCTATACGATCACTGGACACAAGTGTTGAGTTGTAAGATGCTATACGATCACTGGACACAGGTGTTGAGTTGTAAGATGCTATACGATCGCCGGACATAAGTGTTGAGTTGTAAGATGCTATACGATCACTGGACAGAGGTGTTGAGATGTAAGATGCTATACGATCACTGGACACAGGTGTTGACTTGAAAGATGCTATACGATCACAGGACACAAGTGTTGAGTTGTAAGATGCTATACGATCACTGGACACAAGTGTTGAGTTGTAAGATGCTATACGATAAGCGGACATAAGTGTTGAGTTGTAAGATGCTATACGATCACTGGACACAGGTGTTGAGTTGTAAGATGCTATACGATTCCTTGACACATGTGTTGACTTGTAAGATGTTATACGACCACTGGAAACATGTGTTGAGTTGTAAGATGTTATACGATCACTGGACACAGGTGTTGACTTGTAAGATGCTATACGATCACTGGCCACAATTGTTGAGTTGTAAGATGCTATACGATCAGCGGACATAAGCGTTGAGTTGTAAGATGCTATAGGATCACTGGACACAGGTGTTGAGTTGAAAGATGGTATACGATCACTGGACACAGGTGTTGACTTGAAAGATGCTATACGATCAATGGACACAAGTTTTGAGTTGTAAGATTCTATACGATTCCTGGACACATTTGTTGACTTGTAAGATGTTATACGACCACTGGACACAGGTGTTGAGTTGTAAGATGCTATACGATCACTGGACACAGATGTTGACTTGTAAGATGCTATACGATCACTGGACACAAGTGTTGAGTTGTAAGATGCTATACGATAACCGGATATAATTGTTGAGTTGTAAGATGCTATACCATCACTGGACAAAGGAGCTGAGTTATAAGATGCTATACGATCACTGGACACGGGTGTTGAGTTGTAAGATGCTATACGATCACTGGACACAGGTGTTGAGTTGTAAGATGCTATACGATCACCGGACATAAGTGTTGAGTTGTAAGATGCTATACGATCACTGGACACAGGTATTGAGTTGTAAAATGCTATACGATCACTGGACACAGGTGTTGAGTTGTAAGATGGTATACGATCACTGTACACGGGTGTTGAGTTGTAAGATGTTATACGATCGCCGGACATAAGTGTTGAGTTGTTAGATGCTACACGATCACTGGACAGAAGTGTTGAGTTGTAAGATGATAGACGATCACTGGACACAGGTGTTGACTTGTAAGATGCTATACGATCACTGAACACAAGTGTTGAGTTGTAAGACGATATACGATCACTGGTCACAGGTGTTGAGTTGTAAGATGCTATACGATCACTGGACACAAGTGTTGAGTTGTAAGATGCTATACGATAACTGCACACAGGTGTTGCGTTGTAAGATGTTATACGATCGCCGGACATAAGTGTTGAGTTGTAAGATGCTATACGATCACTGGACACAGGTGTTGACTTGTAAAATGCTACACGATCACTGGACACAAGTGTTGAGTTGTAAGATGCTATACGATCACTGGACACAGGTGTTGACTTGTAAGATGCTATAGGATCACTGGACACAAGTGTTGAGTTGTCAGATGCTATACGATCAATGGAAACAGGTGTTGACTTGTAAGGTACTATACGATCACTGAACACAAGTGTTGAGTTGTAAGACGATATACGATCACTGGTCACAGGTGTTGAGTTGTAAGATGCTATACGATCACCGGACATAAGTGTTGAGTTGTAAGATGCTGTACGATCACTGGCCACAGGTGTTGAGTTGTAAGATGCTATACGACCACTGGACACAAGTGTTGATTTGTAAGATGCTATACGATCACTGGACACAAGTGTTGAGTAGTAAGATGCTATACGATCACTGGACACAGGTGTTGAATTGTAAGATGCTATACGATCACTGGACACAGGTGTTGACTTGTAAGATGCTATACGATCACTGGCCACAATTGTTGAGTTGTAAGATGCTATACGATCAGCGGACATAAGTGTTGAGTTGTAAGATGCTATAGGATCACTGGACACAGGTGTTGAGTTGTAAGATGCTATACGATCACTGGACACAGGTGTTGACTTGTAAGATGCTATACGATCACTGGACAAAAGTGTTGAGTTGTAAGATGCTATACGATCACTGGACACAGATGTTGACTTGTAAGATGCTATACGATCACTGGACACAAGTGTTGAGTTGTAAGATGATATACGATAACCGGATATAATTGTTGAGTTGTAAGATGCTATACCATCACTGTACACAGGTGCTGAGTTGTAAGATGCTATACGATCACTGGACACAGGTGTTGAGTTGTAAGATGCTCTACGATCACTGGACACGGGTGTTGAGTTGTAAGATGCTATACGATCACTGGACACAGGTGCTGAGTTGTAAGATGCTATACGATCACCGGACATAAGTGTTGAGTTGTAAGATGCTATACTATCACTGGACACAGGTATTGAGTTGTAAAATGCTATACGATCACTGGACACAGGTGTTGAGTTGTAAGATGCTATACGATCACTGTACACGGGTGTTGAGTTGTAAGATGCTATACGATCACTGGACACAGGTGTTGAGTTGTAAGATGCTATACGATCACTGGACACAGGTTTTGAGTTGTAAGATGCTATACGATCACCGGACATAAGTATTGAGTTGTAAGATGCTATACGATCACTGGACACAGGTATTGAGTTGTAAAATGCTATACGATCACTGGACACAGGTGTTGAGTTGTTAGATGCTATACGATCACTGTACACGGGTGCTGAGTTGTAAGATGCTATACGATCGCCGGACATAAGTGTTGAGTTGTAAGATGCTCTACGATCACTGGACAGAAGTGTTGAGTTGTAAGATGATATACGATCACTGGACACAGGTGTTGACTTGTAAGATGCTCTACGATCACTGGACACAAGTGTTGAGTTGTCAGATGCTATACGATCAATGGACACAGGAGTTGACTTGTAAGGTGCTATACGATCACTGAACACAAGTGTTGAGTTGTAAGACGATATACGATCACTGGTCACAGGTGTTGAGTTGTAAGATGCTATACGATCACTGGACACAAGTGTTGAGTTGTAAGATGCTATACGATAACTGGACACAGGTGTTGAGTTGTAAGATGTTATACGATCGCCGGACATAAGTGTTGAGTTGTAAGATGCTATACGATCACTGGACACAGGTGTTGACTTGTAAAATGCTACACGATCACTGGACACAAGTGTTGAGTTGTAAGATGCTATACGATCACTGGACACAGGTGTTGACTTGTAAGATGCTATACGATCACTGGACACAAGTATTGAGTTGTCAGATGCAATACGATCAATGGACACAGGTGTTGACTTGTAAGGTGCTATACGATCACTGAACACAAGTGTTGAGTTGTAAGACGATATACGATCACTGGTCACAGGTGTTGAGTTGTAAGATGCTATACGATCACCGGACATAAGTGTTGAGTTGTAAGATGCTATACGATCACTGGACACAGGTGCTGAGTTGTAAGATGCTGTACGATCACTGGCCACAGGTGTTGAGTTGTAAGATGCTATATGACCACTGGACACAAGTGTTGATTTGTAAGATGCTATACGATCACTGGACACAAGTGTTGAGTTGTAAGATGCTATACGATCACTGGACACAAGTGTTGAGTTGTAAGATGCTATACGATCAGCGGACATAAGTATTGAGTTGTAGGATGCTATACGATCACCGGACACAGGTGTTGAGTTGTAATATGCTATACGATCACTGGACACGGGTGTTGAGTTGTAAGATGCTATACGATCACTGGACACAGGTGTTGAGTTGTAAGATGCTATACGATCACTGGACACAGGTGTTGAGTTGTAAGATGCTATACGATCACTGGACATAAGTGTTGAGTTGTAAGATGCTATAGAATCACTGGACACAGGTGTTGAGTTGTAAGATGCTATACGATCACTGGACACAGGTGTTGACTTATAAGATGCTATACGATCACTGGACAAAAGTGTTGAATTGTAAGATGCTATACGATCACTGGACACAGATGTTGACTTGTAAGATGCTATACGATAACTGGACACAAGTGTTGAGTTGTAAGATGATATACGATAACCGGATATAATTGTTGAGTTGTAAGATGCTATACCATCACTGTACACAGGTGCTGAGTTGTAAGATGCTATACGATCACTGGACACAAGTGTTGAGTTGTAAGATGCTCTACGATCACTGGACACAGGTGTTGAGTTGTAAGATGCTATACGATCACTGGACACAGGTGTTGAGTTGTAAGATGCTATACGATCACCGGACATAAGTGTTGAGTTGTAAGATGCTATACTATCACTGGACACAGGTATTGAGTTGTAAAATGCTATACGATCACTGGACACAGGTGTTGAGTTGTAAGATGCTATACGATCACTGTACACGGGTGTTGAGTTGTAAGATGCTATACGATCACTGGACACAGGTGTTGAGTTGTAAGATGCTATACGATCATTGGACACAGGTGTTGAGTTGTACGATGCTATACGATCAATGGACACGTGTGTTGAGTTGTACGATGCTATACGATCACTGGACACAAGTGTTGAGTTGTAAGATGCTATACGATCACTGGACACAGGTGTTGAGTTGTAAGATGCTATACGATCATTGGACACAGGTGTTGACTTGTAAGATGCTATACGATCACTGGACACAAGTGTTGAGTTTTAAGATGCTATACGATCACTGGACACAGGTGTTGAGTTGTAAGATGCTATACGATCGCCGGACATAAGTGTTGAGTTGTATGATGCTATACGATCACTGGACACAGGCGTTGAGTTGTAAGATGCTATACGATCACTGGACACAGGTGTTGACTTGTAAGATGCTATACGATCACTGGACACAAGTGTTGAGTTGTATGAAGCTATACGATCACTGGACACAGGTGTTGACTTGTAAGGTGCTATACGATCACTGGACACAAGTGTTGAGTTGTAAGATGCTATACGATCAATCGACACAGGTGTTGACTTGTAAGATGCTATACGATCACTGAACACAAGTGTTGAGTTGTAAGATGCTATACGATCACTGGTCACAGGTGTTGAGTTATAAGATGCTATACGATCACCGGACATAAGTGTTAAGTTGTAAGATGATATACGATCACTGGACACAGGTGCTGAGTTGTAAGATGCTGTACGATCACTGGACACAGGTGTTGAGTTGTAAGATGCTATAGGATCAATGGACACACGTGTTATGTTGTAAGATGCTATACGATCACTGGACACAGGTGTTGAGTTGTAAGATGCTATACGATCACTGGCCGCAGGTGTTTACTTGTAAGATGCTATACGATCACTGGACACAAGTGTTGAGTTGTAAGATGCTATACGATCTGCGGACATAAGTGTTGAGTTGTAGGATGCTATACGATCACTGAACACAGGTATTGACTTGTTATTTGCTATACGATCACTGGACACAAGTGTTGAGTTGTACGATGCTATACGATCACTGGACACAGGTGCTGAATTGTAAGATGCTCTACGATCGACGGACATAAGTTTTTAGTTGTAAGATGCTATACGATCACTGGACACAGGTGTTGAGTTGTAAGATGGTATACGATCACTGGACACAAATTTTGACTTGTAAGATGCTATACGATCACTGGACACAAGTTTGGAGTTGTAAGATGCTATATGATCACTGGACACAAGTGTTGAGTTGTACGATGCTATACGATCACTGGACACAGGTGCTGAGTTGTAAGATGCTCTACGATCGCCGGACATAAGTTTTGAGTTGTAAGATGCTATACGATCACTGGACACAAGTGTTGAGTTGTAAGATGTTATACGATCACTGGACACAGATTTTGACTTGTAAGATGCTATACGATCACTGGACACAAGTGTTGAGTTGTAAGATGCTATACAATCACTGGACACAGGTGTTGACTTGTAAGATGCTATACGATCACTGGACACAAGTGTTGAGTTGTAAGATGCTATACGATCAATGGACACAGGTGTTGACTTGTAAGATGCTATACGATCACTGGCCACAATTGTTGAGTTGTAAGATTCTATACGATCACTGGACACAAGTGTTGAGTTGTAAGATGCTATACGATCAGCGGACATAAGTATTGAGTTGTAGGATGCTATACGATCACTGGACACAGGTGTTGGGTTGTAATATGCTATACGATCACTGGACACAGGTGTTGACTTGTAAGATGCTATACGATCACTGGACACAAGTGTTGAGTTGTAAGATGCTATACGATTCCTGGACACATGTGTTGACTTGTAAGATGTTATACGATCACTGGACACAGGTGTTGAGTTGTAAGATGCTATACGATCACTGGACATACGTGTTGAGTTGCAAGACGTTATACGATCAATGGACATACGTGTTGAGTTGTAAGATGCTATACGATCACTGGACACAGGTGTTGAGTTGTAAGATGCTATACGATCACTGTACACGGGTGTTGAGTTGTAAGATGCTATACGATCACTGGACACAGGTGTTGAGTTGTAAGATGCTATACGATCACTGGACACAGGTGTTGAGTTGTAAGATGCTATACGATCACCGGACATAAGTATTGAGTTGTAAGATGCTATACGATCACTGGACACAGGTATTGAGTTGTAAAATGCTATACGATCACTGGACACAGGTGTTGAGTTGTTAGATGCTATACGATCACTGTACACGGGTGCTGAGTTGTAAGATGCTATACGATCGCCGGACATAAGTGTTGAGTTGTAAGATGCTCTACGATCACTGGACAGAAGTGTTGAGTTGTAAGATGATATACGATCACTGGACACAGGTGTTGACTTGTAAGATGCTCTACGATCACTGGACACAAGTGTTGAGTTGTCAGATGCTATACGATCAATGGACACAGGAGTTGACTTGTAAGGTGCTATACGATCACTGAACACAAGTGTTGAGTTGTAAGACGATATACGATCACTGGTCACAGGTGTTGAGTTGTAAGATGCTATACGATCACTGGACACAAGTGTTGAGTTGTAAGATGCTATACGATAACTGGACACAGGTGTTGAGTTGTAAGATGTTATACGATCGCCGGACATAAGTGTTGAGTTGTAAGATGCTATACGATCACTGGACACAGGTGTTGACTTGTAAAATGCTACACGATCACTGGACACAAGTGTTGAGTTGTAAGATGCTATACGATCACTGGACACAGGTGTTGACTTGTAAGATGCTATACGATCACTGGACACAAGTGTTGAGTTGTCAGATGCTATACGATCAATGGACACAGGTGTTGACTTGTAAGGTGCTATACGATCACTGAACACAAGTGTTGAGTTGTAAGACGATATACGATCACTGGTCACAGGTGTTGAGTTGTAAGATGCTATACGATCACCGGACATAAGTGTTGAGTTGTAAGATGCTATACGATCACTGGACACAGGTGCTGAGTTGTAAGATGCTGTACGATCACTGGCCACAGGTGTTGAGTTGTAAGATGCTATATGACCACTGGACACAAGTGTTGATTTGTAAGATGCTATACGATCACTGGACACAAGTGTTGAGTTGTAAGATGCTATACGATCACTGGACACAAGTGTTGAGTTGTAAGATGCTATACGATCAGCGGACATAAGTATTGAGTTGTAGGATGCTATACGATCACCGGACACAGGTGTTGAGTTGTAATATGCTATACGATCACTGGACACGGGTGTTGAGTTGTAAGATGCTATACGATCACTGGACACAGGTGTTGAGTTGTAAGATGCTATACGATCACTGGACACAGGTGTTGAGTTGTAAGATGCTATACGATCACTGGACATAAGTGTTGAGTTGTAAGATGCTATAGAATCACTGGACACAGGTGTTGAGTTGTAAGATGCTATACGATCACTGGACACAGGTGTTGACTTGTAAGATGCTATACGATCACTGGACAAAAGTGTTGAGTTGTAAGATGCTATACGATCACTGGACACAGATGTTGACTTGTAAGATGCTATACGATCACTGGACACAAGTGTTGAGTTGTAAGATGATATACGATAACCGGATATAATTGTTGAGTTGTAAGATGCTATACCATCACTGTACACAGGTGCTGAGTTGTAAGATGCTATACGATCACTGGACACAAGTGTTGAGTTGTAAGATGCTCTACGATCACTGGACACAGGTGTTGAGTTGTAAGATGCTATACGATCACTGGACACAGGTGTTGAGTTGTAAGATGCTATACGATCACCGGACATAAGTGTTGAGTTGTAAGATGCTATACTATCACTGGACACAGGTGTTGAGTTGTAAGATGCTATACGATCACTGGACATACGTGTTGAGTTGCAAGACGTTATACGATCAATGGACATACGTGTTGAGTTGTAAGATGCTATACGATCACTGGACATAATTGTTGAGGTGTAAGATGCTGTACGATCACTGGACATAAGTGTTGAGTTGTAAGACGTTATACGATCACTGGTTATAAATGTTGAGTTGTCAGATGTTATACGATCACTGGACACAGATGATGAGTTGTAAGATGCTATACGATCATTGGTCATAAGTGTAGAGTTGTAGGATGCTATACGATCACAGGACACAGGTGTTGACTTGTAAGATGCTATACGATCACTGGACACATGTGTTGAGTTGTGAGATGCTATACGATCACTGGACACAGGTGTTGAGTTGTAAGATGCTATACGATCACTGGACAGAGGTGTTGAGTTTTAAGATGTTATACGATCACTGGACATAAGTGTTGAATAATAAGATGCTGTACGATGAGTTATAAGATACCATACGACCACTGGACATAAGTGTTGAGTTGTAAGATGCTATACGATCACTGGACATAAGTGTTGAGTTGTTAGATGTTATACGATCACAGGATTCAGGTGTTGAGTTGTAAGATGCTATACGATCACTGGACACAAGTGTTGAGTTGTAAGATGCTATACGATCACTGGACATACGTGTAGATTTGTAAGATGCTATACGATCACTGGACATAGGTGTTTTGTTGTAAGATGCTATACGATCACTGGACACAGGTGTTGAGTTTTAAGATGCTATACGATCACTGGACACAGGTGTTGAATTTTAAGATGTTATACGATCAATGGACATAAGTGTTGAATAATAAGATACTGTACGATGAGTTATAAGATACCATACGATCACTGGACATAAGTGTTGAGTTGTAAGATGCTATACGATCACTGGACATAAGTGTTGAGTTGTAAGATGTTATATGATGACTGGATTCAGGTGTTGAGTTGTGAGATGCTATACGATCACTGGACACAGGTGTTGAGTTGTAAGACGTTATACGATCACTGGACACAGGTGTTGAGTTGTAAGATGTTATACGATCCCTGAACACAGGTGTTGACTTGTAAGATGCTATACGATCACTGACCACAATTGTTGAGTTGTAAGATGCTATACGATCACTGGACACAAGTGTTGAGTTGTAAGATGCTATACGATCAGCGGACATACGTGTTGAGTTGTAATATGCTATACGATCACTGGGCACAGGTGTTGAGTTATAAGATGCTATACGATCACTGGACAGAGGTGTTGACTTGTGAGATGCTATACGATCACTGGACACAAGTGTTGAGTTTTAAGATGATATACGATTCCTGGACACATGTGTTGACTTGTAAGATGTTATACGATCACTGGACACAGGTGTTGAGTTGTAAGATGCTATACGATCACTGTACACAGGTGTTGACTTGTAAGATGCTATACGATCACTGGACACAAGTGTTGAGTTGTAAGATACTATACGATCACTGGACACAGGTGTTGACTTGTGAGATGCTATACGATCACTGGACACAGGTGTTGAGTTTTAAGATGCTATACGATTCCTGGACAAATGTGTTGACTTGTAAGATGTTATACGATCACTGGACACAGGTGTTGAGTTGTAAGATGCTGTACGATCACTGGACACCAGTGTTGAGTTGTACGATGCTATACGATCACTGGACACAAGTGTTGAGTTGTAAGATGCTATACGATCACTGGACACAGGTGTTGATCTATAAGAAGCTATAAGATCACTGGACACGGGTGTTGATTTGTACGGAGCTATACGATCACTGGACACAAATGTTGAGTTGTAATATGCTATACGATCACTGGACACAGGTGTTGAGTTGTAAGATGCTATACGATCAATGGACACGTGTGTTGAGTTGTACGATGCTATACGATCACTGGACACAAGTGTTGAGTTGTAAGATGCTATACGATCACTGGACACAGGTGTTGAGTTGTAAGATGCAATACGATCATTGGACACAGGTGTTGAGTTGTAAGATGCTATACGATCACTGGACACAGGTGTTAAGTTGTACGATGCTGTACGATCACTGGACACAGGTGTTGAGTTGTAAGATGCTATACGATCACTGGACACAAGTGTTGAGTTGTAAGATGCTATACGATCACTGGTCACAGGTGTTGAGTTGTAAGATGCTATACGATCACCGGACATAAGTGTTGAGTTGTAGGATGCTGTACGATCATTGGACATAGGTGTTGAGTTTTAAGATGCTATACGATCACTGGTCACAGGTGTTGAGTTGTAAGATGCGATACGATCACTGGACACAGGTGTTGAGTTGTAAGATGCTATACAATCACTGGACACACGTGTTGAATTGTAAGAAGCTATACGTTCACTGGACACAGGTGTTGAGTTGTAAGATGCTATACGATCACTGGACACAGGTGTTGACTTGTAAGATGCTTTACGATCACTGGCCACAAGTGTTGAGTTGTAGGATGATATACGATCACTGGACACAAGTGTTGAGTTGTAAGATGATATACGATCACCGGACATATGTGTTGAGTTGTGAGATGCTATACGATCACTGGACACAGGTGTTGAGTTGTAAGATGCTATACGATCACTAGACACAGGTGTTGAGTTGTAAGATGCTATACGATCACTAGACACGGGTGTTGAGTTGTAAGATGCTATACGATCACTGGACACAGGTGTTAAGTTGTACGATGCTGTACGATCACTGGACACAGGTGTTGAGTTGTAAGATGCTATACGATCACTGGACACAAGTGTTGAGTTGTAAGATGCTATACGATCACTGGTCAAAGGTGTTGAGTTGTAAGATGCTATACGATCACCGGACATAAGTGTTGAGTTGTAGGATGCTATACGATCATTGGACATAGGTGTTGAGTTTTAAGATGCTATACGATCACTGGTCACAGGTGTTGAGTTGTAAGATGCGATACGATCACTGGACACAGGTGTTGAGTTGTAAGATGCTATACAATCACTGGACACACGTGTTGAATTGTAAGAAGCTATACGATCACTGGACACAGGTGTTGAGTTGTAAGATGCTATACGATCACTGGACACAGGTGTTGACTTGTAAGATGCTTTACGATCACTGGCCACAAGTGTTGAGTTGTAGGATGATATACGATCACTGGACACAGGTGTTGAGTTGTAAGATGCTATACGATCACTGTACACGGGTGTTGAGTTGTAAGATGCTATACGATCACTGGACACAGGTGTTGAGTTGTAAGATGCTATACGATCACTGGACACAGGTGTTGAGTTGTAAGATGCTATACGATCACCGGACATAAGTATTGAGTTGTAAGATGCTATACGATCACTGGACACAGGTATTGAGTTGTAAAATGCTATACGATCACTGGACACAGGTGTTGAGTTGTTAGATGCTATACGATCACTGTACACGGGTGCTGAGTTGTAAGATGCTATACGATCGCCGGACATAAGTGTTGAGTTGTAAGATGCTCTACGATCACTGGACAGAAGTGTTGAGTTGTAAGATGATATACGATCACTGGACACAGGTGTTGACTTGTAAGATGCTCTACGATCACTGGACACAAGTGTTGAGTTGTCAGATGCTATACGATCAATGGACACAGGAGTTGACTTGTAAGGTGCTATACGATCACTGAACACAAGTGTTGAGTTGTAAGACGATATACGATCACTGGTCACAGGTGTTGAGTTGTAAGATGCTATACGATCACTGGACACAAGTGTTGAGTTGTAAGATGCTATACGATAACTGGACACAGGTGTTGAGTTGTAAGATGTTATACGATCGCCGGACATAAGTGTTGAGTTGTAAGATGCTATACGATCACTGGACACAGGTGTTGACTTGTAAAATGCTACACGATCACTGGACACAAGTGTTGAGTTGTAAGATGCTATACGATCACTGGACACAGGTGTTGACTTGTAAGATGCTATACGATCACTGGACACAAGTGTTGAGTTGTCAGATGCTATACGATCAATGGACACAGGTGTTGACTTGTAAGGTGCTATACGATCACTGAACACAAGTGTTGAGTTGTAAGACGATATACGATCACTGGTCACAGGTGTTGAGTTGTAAGATGCTATACGATCACCGGACATAAGTGTTGAGTTGTAAGATGCTATACGATCACTGGACACAGGTGCTGAGTTGTAAGATGCTGTACGATCACTGGCCACAGGTGTTGAGTTGTAAGATGCTATATGACCACTGGACACAAGTGTTGATTTGTAAGATGCTATACGATCACTGGACACAAGTGTTGAGTTGTAAGATGCTATACGATCACTGGACACAAGTGTTGAGTTGTAAGATGCTATACGATCAGCGGACATAAGTATTGAGTTGTAGGATGCTATACGATCACCGGACACAGGTGTTGAGTTGTAATATGCTATACGATCACTGGACACGGGTGTTGAGTTGTAAGATGCTATACGATCACTGGACACAGGTGTTGAGTTGTAAGATGCTATACGATCACTGGACACAGGTGTTGAGTTGTAAGATGCTATACGATCACTGGACATAAGTGTTGAGTTGTAAGATGCTATAGAATCACTGGACACAGGTGTTGAGTTGTAAGATGCTATACGATCACTGGACACAGGTGTTGACTTGTAAGATGCTATACGATCACTGGACAAAAGTGTTGAGTTGTAAGATGCTATACGATCACTGGACACAGATGTTGACTTGTAAGATGCTATACGATCACTGGACACAAGTGTTGAGTTGTAAGATGATATACGATAACCGGATATAATTGTTGAGTTGTAAGATGCTATACCATCACTGTACACAGGTGCTGAGTTGTAAGATGCTATACGATCACTGGACACAAGTGTTGAGTTGTAAGATGCTCTACGATCACTGGACACAGGTGTTGAGTTGTAAGATGCTATACGATCACTGGACACAGGTGTTGAGTTGTAAGATGCTATACGATCACCGGACATAAGTGTTGAGTTGTAAGATGCTATACTATCACTGGACACAGGTGTTGAGTTGTAAGATGCTATACGATCACTGGACATACGTGTTGAGTTGCAAGACGTTATACGATCAATGGACATACGTGTTGAGTTGTAAGATGCTATACGATCACTGGACATAATTGTTGAGGTGTAAGATGCTGTACGATCACTGGACATAAGTGTTGAGTTGTAAGACGTTATACGATCACTGGTTATAAATGTTGAGTTGTCAGATGTTATACGATCACTGGACACAGATGATGAGTTGTAAGATGCTATACGATCATTGGTCATAAGTGTAGAGTTGTAGGATGCTATACGATCACAGGACACAGGTGTTGACTTGTAAGATGCTATACGATCACTGGACACATGTGTTGAGTTGTGAGATGCTATACGATCACTGGACACAGGTGTTGAGTTGTAAGATGCTATACGATCACTGGACAGAGGTGTTGAGTTTTAAGATGTTATACGATCACTGGACATAAGTGTTGAATAATAAGATGCTGTACGATGAGTTATAAGATACCATACGACCACTGGACATAAGTGTTGAGTTGTAAGATGCTATACGATCACTGGACATAAGTGTTGAGTTGTTAGATGTTATACGATCACAGGATTCAGGTGTTGAGTTGTAAGATGCTATACGATCACTGGACACAAGTGTTGAGTTGTAAGATGCTATACGATCACTGGACATACGTGTAGATTTGTAAGATGCTATACGATCACTGGACATAGGTGTTTTGTTGTAAGATGCTATACGATCACTGGACACAGGTGTTGAGTTTTAAGATGCTATACGATCACTGGACACAGGTGTTGAATTTTAAGATGTTATACGATCAATGGACATAAGTGTTGAATAATAAGATACTGTACGATGAGTTATAAGATACCATACGATCACTGGACATAAGTGTTGAGTTGTAAGATGCTATACGATCACTGGACATAAGTGTTGAGTTGTAAGATGTTATATGATGACTGGATTCAGGTGTTGAGTTGTGAGATGCTATACGATCACTGGACACAGGTGTTGAGTTGTAAGACGTTATACGATCACTGGACACAGGTGTTGAGTTGTAAGATGTTATACGATCCCTGAACACAGGTGTTGACTTGTAAGATGCTATACGATCACTGACCACAATTGTTGAGTTGTAAGATGCTATACGATCACTGGACACAAGTGTTGAGTTGTAAGATGCTATACGATCAGCGGACATACGTGTTGAGTTGTAATATGCTATACGATCACTGGGCACAGGTGTTGAGTTATAAGATGCTATACGATCACTGGACAGAGGTGTTGACTTGTGAGATGCTATACGATCACTGGACACAAGTGTTGAGTTTTAAGATGATATACGATTCCTGGACACATGTGTTGACTTGTAAGATGTTATACGATCACTGGACACAGGTGTTGAGTTGTAAGATGCTATACGATCACTGTACACAGGTGTTGACTTGTAAGATGCTATACGATCACTGGACACAAGTGTTGAGTTGTAAGATACTATACGATCACTGGACACAGGTGTTGACTTGTGAGATGCTATACGATCACTGGACACAGGTGTTGAGTTTTAAGATGCTATACGATTCCTGGACAAATGTGTTGACTTGTAAGATGTTATACGATCACTGGACACAGGTGTTGAGTTGTAAGATGCTGTACGATCACTGGACACCAGTGTTGAGTTGTACGATGCTATACGATCACTGGACACAAGTGTTGAGTTGTAAGATGCTATACGATCACTGGACACAGGTGTTGATCTATAAGAAGCTATAAGATCACTGGACACGGGTGTTGATTTGTACGGAGCTATACGATCACTGGACACAAATGTTGAGTTGTAATATGCTATACGATCACTGGACACAGGTGTTGAGTTGTAAGATGCTATACGATCAATGGACACGTGTGTTGAGTTGTACGATGCTATACGATCACTGGACACAAGTGTTGAGTTGTAAGATGCTATACGATCACTGGACACAGGTGTTGAGTTGTAAGATGCAATACGATCATTGGACACAGGTGTTGAGTTGTAAGATGCTATACGATCACTGGACACAGGTGTTAAGTTGTACGATGCTGTACGATCACTGGACACAGGTGTTGAGTTGTAAGATGCTATACGATCACTGGACACAAGTGTTGAGTTGTAAGATGCTATACGATCACTGGTCACAGGTGTTGAGTTGTAAGATGCTATACGATCACCGGACATAAGTGTTGAGTTGTAGGATGCTGTACGATCATTTGACATAGGTGTTGAGTTTTAAGATGCTATACGATCACTGGTCACAGGTGTTGAGTTGTAAGATGCGATACGATCACTGGACACAGGTGTTGAGTTGTAAGATGCTATACAATCACTGGACACACGTGTTGAATTGTAAGAAGCTATACGTTCACTGGACACAGGTGTTGAGTTGTAAGATGCTATACGATCACTGGACACAGGTGTTGACTTGTAAGATGCTTTACGATCACTGGCCACAAGTGTTGAGTTGTAGGATGATATACGATCACTGGACACAAGTGTTGAGTTGTAAGATGATATACGATCACCGGACATATGTGTTGAGTTGTGAGATGCTATACGATCACTGGACACAGGTGTTGAGTTGTAAGATGCTATACGATCACTAGACACAGGTGTTGAGTTGTAAGATGCTATACGATCACTAGACACGGGTGTTGAGTTGTAAGATGCTATACGATCACTGGACACAGGTGTTAAGTTGTACGATGCTGTACGATCACTGGACACAGGTGTTGAGTTGTAAGATGCTATACGATCACTGGACACAAGTGTTGAGTTGTAAGATGCTATACGATCACTGGTCAAAGGTGTTGAGTTGTAAGATGCTATACGATCACCGGACATAAGTGTTGAGTTGTAGGATGCTATACGATCATTGGACATAGGTGTTGAGTTTTAAGATGCTATACGATCACTGGTCACAGGTGTTGAGTTGTAAGATGCGATACGATCACTGGACACAGGTGTTGAGTTGTAAGATGCTATACAATCACTGGACACACGTGTTGAATTGTAAGAAGCTATACGATCACTGGACACAGGTGTTGAGTTGTAAGATGCTATACGATCACTGGACACAGGTGTTGACTTGTAAGATGCTTTATGATCACTGGCCACAAGTGTTGAGTTGTAGGATGATATACGATCACTGGACACAAGTGTTGAGTTGTAAGATGATATACGATCACCGGACATATGTGTTGAGTTGTGAGATGCTATACGATCACTGGACACAGGTGTTGAGTTGTAAGATGCTATACGATCACTAGACACAGGTGTTGAGTTGTAAGATGCTATACGATCACTAGACACGGGTGTTGAGTTGTAAGATGCTATACGATCACTGGACACAGGTGTTGTGTTGTAAGGTGCTATATGATCATTGGACACAGATGTTGAGTTGTAAGGTGCTGTACGATCACTGGACACCAGTGTTGAGTTGTACGATGCTATACGATCAATGTACACAAGTGTTGAGTTGTAAGATGCTATACGATCACTGGACACAGGTGTTGAGTTATAAGAAGCTATAAGATCACTGGACACGGGTGTTGATTTGAACGGTGTTATACGATCACTGGACACAAGTGTTGAGTTGTAATATGCTATACGATCACTGGACACAGGTGTTGAGTTGTAAGATGCTATACGATCATTGGACACAGTTGTTGAGTTGTACGATGCTATACGATCACTGGACATAAGTGTTGAGTTGTAAGATGCTATACGATCACTGAACACGGGTGTTAAGTTTTAAAATGCTATGAGATCATTGGACATAAGTGTTGAGTTGTAAGATGCTATACGATCACTGGACAAAGGTGTTGAGTTGTTGTAAGATGTTATACGATCACTGGACACAGGTGTTGAGTTGTAAGATTTTATACGATCACTGGACACAGGTGTTGGGTTGAAAGATGCTATACGATCATTGGACACAGCTGTTGAGTTGTTAGATGCTATACGATCATTGGACACAGGTGTTGAGTTGTAAGATGTTATACGGTCACTGGACAAAGTTGTTGTGTTGTAAGATGCTATATGATCATTGGACACAGATGTTGAGTTGTAAGATGCTGTACGATCACTGGACACCAGTGTTGTGTTGTACGATGCTATACGATCACTGGACACAAGTGTTGAGTTGTAAGATGCTATACGATCACTGGACAAAGGTGTTGAGTTGTAAGATGCTATACGATCATTGGACACAGGTGTTGAGTTGTAAGATGCTATACGATCACTGGACACAGGTGTTGAGTTTTACGATGCTGTACGATCACTGGACACAGGTGTTGCGTTGTAAGATGCTTTACGATCACTGGACACATGTGTTGAGTTGTAAGATGCTATACGATCACTAGACACAGGTGTTGTAAGATGCTATACGATCAGTGGACACAGGTTTTGAGTTTTGAGATGCTTTACGATCATTCGACACAGGTGTTGAGTTGTAAGATGCTATACGATCACTGGACACGGGTGTTGAGTTGTACGATGCTATACCATCACTGGACACGGGTGTTGAGTTGTAAGATGTTATACGATCACTGAACACAGGTGTTGAGTTTTAAGATGCTATACGAAAACTGGACACTGGTGATGAGTTGTAAGATGCTATACGATCACTGGACATAGGTGTTGTAAGATGATATACGATCACTGGACACGGGTGTTGAGTTGCAAGATGCTATACTATCACTGGACACAGGTGTTGAGTTTTAAGATGCTATACGATCACTGGACACAAGTGTTGAGTTGTAATATGCTACACCATCACTGAACACAGGTGTTGAGTAGTAAGTTGCTATACGATCACTGGACACACGTGTTGAGTTGTAAGAAGTTATACGATCACTGGACACAGGAGTTGGGTTGAAAGATGCTATACGATCACTGGACACAAGTGTTGAGTTGTAAGATGCTATACGATCACTGGACACAGGTGTTGAGTTGTAAGATGCTATACGATCATTGGACACATGTGTTGAGTTGTACGATGCTATACGATCACTGGACATAGTGTTGAGTTGTAAGATGCTAAACGATCACTGGACATAAGTGTTGAGTTGTACGATGCTATACGATCACTGGACACAGGTGTTGATTTGTAAGATGCTATATGATCACTGGACCCAGGTGTTGAGTTGTAAGATGCTATACGATCATTGGACACAGGTGTTGAGTTGTAAGATGCTATACGATCACTGGACACAGGTGTTGAGTTGTAAGATGCTATACGATCACTGGACACAGGTGTTGTAAGATGCTATACGATCAGTGGACACAGGTTTTGAGTTTTGAGATGCTTTACGATCATTCGACACAGGTGTTGAGTTGTAAGATGCTATACGATCACTGGACACGGATGTTGAGTTGTACGATGCTATACGATGACTGGACACGGGTGTTGAGTTGTAAGATGTTATACGATCACTGGACACAGGTGTTGAGTTGTAAGATGCTATACGAAAACTGGACACGGGTGATGAGTTGTAAGATGCTATACGATCACTGGACATAGGTGTTGTAAGATGATATACGATCACTGGACACGAGTGTTGAGTTGCAAGATGCTATACTATCACTGGACACAGGTGTTGAGTTTTAAGATGCTATACGATCACTGGACACAAGTGTTGAGTTGTAATATGCTACACCATCACTGAACACAGGTGTTGAGTAGTAAGATGCTATACGATCACTGGACACAAGTGTTGAGTTGTAAGAAGTTATACGATCACTGGACACAGGAGTTGGGTTGAAAGATGCTATACGATCATTGGACACAGGTGTTGAGTTGTCAGATGCTATACGAGCATTGGACACAGGTGTTGAGTTAAACGATGCCATACGATCACTGGACACAGGTGTTGAGTTGTCAGATGCTATACGAGCATTGGACACAGGTGTTGAGTTGTAAGATGCTATACTATCACTGGACACAGGTGTTGAGTTGTAAGATGCTATACGATCACTGGACACAGGTGTTGACTTCTAAGATGTTATACGATCACTAGACACAAGTGTTGAGTTGTAAGATGCTATACGATCACTGGACACAGGTGTTGAGTTGTAAGATGCTATACGATCATTGGACACAGGTGTTGAGTTTTACGATGCTATACAATCACTGGACATAATTGTTGAGTTGTAATATTCTATACGATCACTGGACACAGGTGTTGGGTTGAAAGATGCTATACGATCACTGGACACATCTGTTGAGTTATAAGATGCTATACGATCATTGGACACAGGTGTTGAGTTATAAGATGCTATAGGATCACTGTACACAGGTGTTGAGTTGTAATATGCTATACGATCACTGGACACAGGTGTTGAGTTGTAAGATGATATACGATCACTGGCCACAAGTGTTGAGTTGTAAGAAGTTATACGATCACTGGACACAGGTGTTGTGTTGTAAGATGATATACGATCACTGGACATAAGTGTTGAGTTGTAAGATGTTATATGATCACTGGATTCAGGTGTTGAGTTGTGAGATGCTGTACGATCACTGGACACAGGTGTTGAGTTGTAAGATGTTATGAGATCACTGGACACAGGTGTTGAGTTGTAAGATGGTATACGGTCCCTGAACACAGGTGTTGATTTGTAAGATGCTGTACGATCACTGGACACAGGTGTTGAGTTGTAAGATTGTATACGATCACTGGACATAAGTGTTGCGTTGTAAGATGTTATACGATCACTGGACGCAGGTGTTGACTTGTAAGATGCTATACGATCACTGGACATAAGTGTTGAGTTGTACGATGCTATACGATCACTGGACACAAGTGTTGATTTGTAAGATGCTATATGATCACTGGACCCAGGTGTTGAGTTGTAAGATGCTATACGATCATTGGACACAGGTGTTGAGTTGTAAGATGCTATACGATCACTGTACACAGGTGTTGAGTTGTAAGATGCTATACGATCACTGGACAGAGGTGTTGTAAGATACTATACGATCAGTGGACACAGGTTTTGAGTTGAGAGATGCTTTACGATCACTCGACACAAATGTTGAGTTGTAAGATGCTATACGATCACTGGACACGGGTGTTGAGTTGTACGATGCTATACGATGACTGGACACGGGTGTTGAGTTGTAAGATGTTATACGATCACTGGACACAGGTGTTGAGTTGTAAGATGCTATACGAAAACTGGACACGGGTGATGAGTTGTAAGATGCTATACGATCACTGGACATAGGTGTTGTAAGATGATATACGATCACTGGACATGGGTGTTGAGTTGCAAGATGCTATACTATCACTGGACACAGGTGTTGAGTTTTAAGATGCTATACGATCACTGGACACAAGTGTTGAGTTGTAATATGCTACACCATCACTGAACACAGGTGTTGAGTAGTAAGATGCTATACGATCACTGGACACAAGTGTTGAGTTGTAAGAAGTTATACGATCACTGGACACAGGAGTTGGGTTGAAAGATGCTATACGATCATTGGACACAGGTGTTGAGTTGTCAGATGCTATACGAGCATTGGACACAGGTGTTGAGTTTTAAGATGCCATACGATCATTGGACACAGGTGTTGAGTTGTTAGATGCTATACGAGCATTGGACACAGGTGTTGAGTTGTAAGATGCTATACGATCACTGGACACATGTGTTGACTTGTAAGATGTTATACGATCACTGGACACAGGTGTTGAGTTGTAAGATGCTATACGATCACTGGACACAGGTGTTGACTTCTAAGATGCTATACGATCACTGGACACAAGTGTTGAGTTGTAAGATGCTTTACGATCACTGGACACAGGTGTTGAGTTGTAAGATGCTATACGATCATTGGACACAGGTGTTGAGTTGTACGATGCTATACAATCACTGGACATAATTGTTGAGTTGTAATATGCTATACGATCACTGGACACAGGTGTTGGGTTGTAAGATGCTATACGATCACTGGACACAGCTGTTGAGTTATAAGATGCTATACGATCATTGGACACAGGTGTTGAGTTATAAGATGCTATAGGATCACTGTACACAGGTGTTGAGTTGTAATATGCTATACGATCACTGGACACAGGTGTTGAGTTGTAAGATGCTATACGATCACTGGCCACAAGTGTTGAGTTGTAAGATGCTATACGATCATTGGACACAGGTGTTGAGTTATAAGATGCTATACGATCATTGGACACAGTTATTGAATTGAATGATGCTATACGATCACTGGACACAGGTGTTGAATTGTAAGATGCTATACGAGTATTTGACACATGTGTTGAATGGTAAGATGCTATACGATCACTGGACACAGGTGTTGAGGTGTTAGATGTTATACGAACACTGGACACAGGTGTTGAGTTGTAAGATGGTATACGATCACTGGACACAGGTGTTGAGTTGTAAGTTGCTATACGATCACTAGACACAGGTGTTGAGTTGTAAGATGCTATTCGATCACTGGACACAGGTGTTGAGTTGTAAGATGCTATACGATCACTGGAGACAGGTGTTGAGTTGTAAGATGCTATACGATCACTGGACACAGGTGTTGAGTTTTAAGATGCTATACGACCTCTGGACATAGGTGTTGAGTCGTAAGATGCTATACGATCACTGGGCATAAGCGTTGAGTTGTAAGATGCTATACGATCACTAGAAACAGGTGTTGAATTATATGATGATATACGATCACTGGACACAGGTGTTGAGTTCTAAGATGCTATAAGATCACTGGACACAGGTGTTGAGTTATAAGATGCTATACGATCACTGGACATAAGTGTTGAGTTTTAAGATGCTATACGATCACTTGACACAGGTGTTGAGTTATAAGATGCTATACGATCACTGGACACAGGTGTTGAGTTTTAAGATGCTATACGATCACTGGACACAGGTGTTGAGTTTTAAGATGCTATATGATCACTGGACACAGGTGTTGAGTTATAAGATGCTATATGATCACTGGACACAAGTGTTGAGTTATAAGATGGTATACGATCACTTGACACAGGTGTTGAGTTATCAGATGATATACGATCACTGGACACAGGTATTGAGTTGTAAGATGCTATACGATCACTGGACACAGGTGTTTAGTTTTAAGATGTTATACGATCACTGGACACAGGTGTTGAGTTGTAAGATGCTATATGATCACTGGACACATGTGTTGAGTTGTAAGATGCTATATGATCACTGGACACAGGTGTTGAATTGTAAGATGCTATACGATCGCTGGACATAAGTGTTGAGTTTTAAGATGCTATACGATCACTGGACACAGGTGTTGAGTTATAAGATGCTATATGATCACTGGACATAAATGTTGAGTTGTAAGATGCTATACGATCACTGGACACAGGTGTTGAGTTATAAGATGCTATACGATCAATGGACACAGGTGTTGAGTTGTAAGATGCTATACGATGACAGGACACAGGTGTTGAGTTGAAAGATGTTATACGATCACTGGACATAAGTGTTGAGTTATAAGATGCTATACGATCATTGGACACATGTATTGAATTGAATGATGCTATACGATCACTGGACACAGGTGTTGAGTTGTAAGATGCTATACGATCACTGGACATAAGTGTTGAGTTTTAAGATGCTATACGATCACTTGACACAGGTGTTGAGTTATAAGATGCTATACGATCACTGGACACAGGTGTTGAGTTTTAAGATGCTATACGATCACTGGACACAGGTGTTGAGTTTTAAGATGCTATATGATCACTGGACACAAGTGTTGAGTTGTAAGATGCTATACGATCGCTGGACATAAGTGTTGAGTTTTAATATGCTATACGATCACTGGACACAGGTGTTGAGTTATAAGATGCCATACGATCACTGGACATAAGTGTTGAGATGTAAGATGCTATACGATCACTGGACACAGGTGTTGACTTGTAAATTGATATACGATCACTGGACACAGGTGTTGAGTTATAAGATGCTATATGATCACTGGACACAAGTGTTGAGTTATAAGATGCTATACGATCACTTGACACAGGTGTTGAGTTATCAGATGATATAGATCACTGGACACAGGTATTGAGTTGTAAGATGCTATACGATCACTGGACACAGGTGTTTAGTTTTAAGATGTTATACGATCACTGGACACAGGTGTTGAGTTGTAAGATGCTATATGATCACTGGACACAGGTGTTGAGTTGTAAGATGCTATATGATCACTGGACACAGGTGTTGAATTGTAAGATGCTATACGATCGCTGGACATAAGTGTTGAGTTTTAAGATGCTATACGATCACTGGACACAGGTGTTGAGTTATAAGATGCTATATGATCACTGGACATAAGTGTTGAGTTGTAAGATGCTATACGATCACTGGACACAGGTGTTGAGTTATAAGATGCTATACGATCAATGGACACAGGTGTTGAGTTGTAAGATGCTATACGATGACAGGACACAGGTGTTGAGTTGAAAGATGTTATACGATCACTGAATATAAGTGTTGAGTTATAAGATGCTATACGATCATTGGACACATGTATTGAATTGATTGATGCTATACGATCACTGGACACAGGTGTTGAGTTGTAAGATGCATTACGAGTATTTGACACATGTGTTGAGTTGTAAGATGCTATACGATCACTGGACACAGGTGTTGAGTTGTAAGATGCTATACGATCACTGGACACAGGTGTTGAGTTGTAAGATGCTATACGATCACTGGACACAGGTGTTGAGTTGTAAGATGCTATATATTCACTGGACACAGGTGTTGAGTTGTAAGATGCTATACGATCACTGGACACAGGTGTTGAGTTTTAAGATGCTATACGACCACTGGACATAGGTGTTGAGTTGTAAGATGCTATACGATCACTGGGCATAAGTGTTGAGTATTAAGATGCTATACGATCACTGGACACAGGTGTTGAATTATAAGGTGCTATACGATCACTGGACATAAGTGTTGAGTTGTAAGATGCTATACGATCACTAGACACAGGTGTTGAATTATATGATGATATACGATCACTGGACACAGGTGTTGAGTTGTAAGATGCTATACGATCACTGGACACAGGTGTTGAGTTATAAGATGCTATACGATCACTGGACATAAGTGTTGAGTTTTAAGATGCTTTACGATCACTTGACACAGGTGTTGAGTTATAAGATGCTATACGATCAATGGACACAGGTGTTGAGTTTTAAGATGCTATACGATCACTCGACACAGGTGTTGAGTTTTAAGATGCTATATGATCACTGGACACCAGTGTTGAGTTGTAAGATGCTATATGATCGCTGGACATAAGTGTTGAGTTTTAATATGCTATACGATCACTGGACACAGGTGTTGAGTTATAAGATGCCATACGATCACTGGACATAAGTGTTGATATGTAAGATGCTATACGATCACTGGACACAGGTGTTGAGTTGTAAGATGATATACGATCACTGGACTCAGGTGTTGAGTTATAAGATGCTATATGATCACTGGACATAAGTGTTGAGTTGTAAGATGATATACGATCACTTGACACAGGTGTTGAGTTATAAGATGATATACGATCACTGGACACAGGTGTTGAGTTGTAAGATGCTATACGATCACTGGAAACAGGTGTTTAGTTGTAAGATGCTATACGATCACTGGACACAGGTGTTGAGTTGTAAGATGCTATACGATCACTGGACACAGGTGTTGAGTTGTAAGATGATATACGATCACTGGACACAGGTGTCGAGTTGTAAGATGCTAAACGATCACTGGACACAGGTGTTGAGTTGTAAGATGCTATACGATCACTGGACACAGGTGTTGTGTTTTAAGATGCTATACGACCACTGGACCTAGGAGTTGAGTTGTAAGATGCTATACGATCACTGGGCATAAGTGTTGAGTTTTAAGATGCTATACGATCACTGGACACAGGTGTTGAATTATAAGATGCTATACGATCTCTGGACATAAGTGTTGAGTTGTAAGATGCTATACGATCACTAGACACAGGTGTTGAATTATATGATGATATACGATCACTGGACACAGGTGTTGAGTTGTAAGATGCTATACGATCACTGGACACCGGTGTAGAGTTATAAGATGCTATACGATCACTGGACATAAGTGTTGAGTTTTAAGATGCTTTACGATCACTTTACACAGGTGTTAAGTTATAAGATGCTATACGATCACTGGACACAGGTTTTGAGTTGTAAGATGCTATACGATCACTGGACACAAGTGTTGAGTTTTAAGATGCTTTACGATCACTGGACACAGGTGTTGAGGTTTAAGATGCTATATGATCACTGGACACACGTGTTGAGTTGTAAGATGCTATATGATCGCTGGACATAAGTGTTGAGTTTTAATATGCTATACGATCACTGGACACAGGTGTTGAGTTATAAGATGCAATACGATCACTGGACATAAGTGTTGAGATGTAAGATGCTATACGATCACTGGACACAGGTGTTGAGTTGTAAGATGATATACGATCACTGGACACAGGTGTTGAGTTATAAGATGCTATATGATCACTGGACATAAGTGTTGAGTTGTAAGATGCTATACGATCACCTGACACAGGTGTTGAGTTATAAGATGCCATACGATCACTGGACATAGGTGTTGAGTTGTAAGATGCTGTACGATCACTGGACACAGGTGTTGAGTTATAAGATGCTATATGATCACTGGACATAAGTGTTGAGTTGTAAGATGCTATACGATCACCTGACACAGGTGTTGAGTTATAAGATGCCATACGATCACTGGACATAGGTGTTGAGTTGTAAGATGCTGTACGATCACTGGACACAGGTGTTGAGTTATAAGATGCTATATGATCACTGGACATATGTGTTGAGTTGTAAGATGCTATACGATCACTTGACACAGCTGTTGAGTTATAAGATGCTATACGATCACTGGACACAGGTGTTGAGTTTTAAGATGCTATACGACCACTGGACATAGGTGTTGAGTTGTAAGATGCTATACGATCACTGGGCATAAGTGTTGAGTTTTAAGATGCTATACGATCACTGGACACAGGTGTTGAATTATAAGATGCTATACGATCACTGGACATAAGTGTTGAGTTGTAAGATGCTATACGATCACTAGACACAGGTGTTGAATTATATGATGATATACGATCACTGGACACAGGTGTTGAGTTATAAGATGCTATACGATCACTGGACATAAGTGTTGAGTTTTAAGATGGTTTACGATCACATGACACAGGTGTTGAGTTATAAGATGCTATACGATCACTGGACACAGGTGTTGAGTTATAAGATGCTATACGATCACTGGACATAAGTGTTGAGTTTTAAGATGCTTTACGATCACTTGACACAGGTGTTGAGATATAAGATGCTATACTTTCACTGGACACAGGTGTTGAGTTGTAAGATGCTATACGATCACTGGACACAGGTGTAGTGTTTTAAGATGCTATACGATCACTGGACACAGGTGTTGAGTTTTAAGATGCTATATGATCACTGGACACAAATGTTGAGTTGTAAGATGCTATATGATCGCTGGACATAAGTGTTGAGTTTTAATATGCTATACGATCACTGGACACAGGTGTTGAGTTATAAGATGCCATACGATCACTGGACATAAGTGTTGAGATATAAGATGCTATACGTTCACTGGACACAGGTGTTGAGTTGTAAGATGATATACGATCACTGGACACAGGTGTTGAGTTATAAGATGCTATATGATCACTGGACATAAGTGTTGAGTTGTAAGATGCTATACGATCACTTGACACAGGTGTTGAGTTATAAGATGCCAATACGATCACTGGACATAAGTATTGAGATGTAAGATGCTATACGATCACTGGACATAGGTGTTGAGTTGTAAGATGCTATACGATCACTGGACACAGGTGTTGAGTTATATGATGCTATATGATCACTGGACATAAGTGTTGAGTTGTAAGATGCTATACGATCACTGGACACAGGTGTTGAGTTTTAAGATGCTATACGACCACTGGACATAGGTGTTGAGTTGTAAGATGCTATACGATCACTGGGCATAAGTGTTGAGTTTTAAGATGCTATACGATCACTGGACACAGGTGTTGAGTTTTAAGATGCTATACGACCACTGGACATAGGTGTTGAGTTGTAAGATGCTATACGATCACTGGGCATAAGTGTTGAGTTTTAAGATGCTATACGATCACTGGACACAGGTGTTGAATTATAAGATGCTATACGATCATTGGACATAAGTGTTGAGTTGTAAGATGCTATACGATCACTAGACACAGGTGTTGAATTATATGATGATATACGATCAATGGACACAGGTGTTGAGTTGTAAGATGCTATACGATCACTGGACACAGGTGTTGAGTTATAAGATGCTATACGGTCACTGGACATAAGTGTTGAGTTTTAAGATGCTTTACGATCACTTGACACAGGTGTTGAGTTATAAGATGCTATACGATCACTGGACACATGTGTTGAGTTTTAAGATGCTATACGATCACTGGACACAGGTGTTGAGTTTTAAGATGCTATATGATCACTGGACACAAGTGTTGAGTTGTAAGATGCTATATGATCGCTGGACATAAGTGTTGAGTTTTAATATGCTATACGATCACTGGACACAGGTGTTGAGTTAAAAGATGCCATACGATCACTGGACATAAGTGTTGAGATGTAAGATGCTATACGATCACTGGACACAGGTGTTGAGTTGTAAGATGATATACGATCACTGGACACAGGTGTTGTGTTGTAAGATGCTATACGATCACTTGACACAGGTGTTGAGTTATAAGATGATAAACGATCACTGGACACAGGTGTTGAGTTGTAAGATCCTATACGATCACTGGACACAGGTGTTTAGTTTTAAGATGCTATACGATCACTGGACACAGGTGTTGAGTTGTAAGATGCTATATGATCACTGGACACAGGTGTTGAGTTGTTAGATGCTATATGATCACTGGACACAAGTGTTGAATTGTAAGATGCTATACGATCGCTGGACATAAGTGTTGAGTTTTAAGATGCTATACGATCACTGGACACATGCGTTGAGTTATAAGATGCTATACGATCACTGGACATAAGTGTTGAGTTGTAAGATGCTATACGATCACTGGACACAGGTGTTGAGTTATAAGATGCTATACGATCACTGGACACAGGTGTTGAGTTGTAAGATGCTATACGATCACTGGACACAGGTGTTGAGTTGTGAGATGTTATACGATCACTGGACATAAGTGTTGAGTTGTAAGATGCTATACGATCACTGGACACAGGTGTTGAATTGTAAGATGTTATACGATCACTGGAAATAAGTGTTGAGTTGTAAGATGCTATACGATCACTGGACACAGATGTTGAGTTGTAAGATGCTTATACGATCACTGGACACAGATGTTGAGTTGTAAGATGCTAAACGAACACTGGACACAGGTGTTAAGTTTTAAAATGCTATGAGATCATTGAACATAAGTGTTGAGTTGTAAGATGCTATACGATCACTGGACACAGGTGTTGAGATGTTGTAAGATGTTATACGATTACTGGACACAGGTGTTGAGTTGTAAGATTTTATACGATCACTGGACTCATGTGTTGAGTTATAAGATGCTATACGATCACTGGACACAGGTGTTGAGTTGTAAGATTTTATACGATCACTGGACACGGGTGTTGAGTTGTAAGATGCTATACGATCACTGGACACTGGTCTTGAGTTGTAAGATTGTATACGATCACTGGACTCAGGTGTTGAGTTCTAAGATGCTATACGATCACTGGACACAGGTGTTGAGTTGTAAGATTTTATACGATCACTGGTCACAGGTGTTGCGTTGTAAGATGCTTTACGATCACTGGACACAGGTGTTGAGTTGTAAGATTTTATACGATCACTGGACACATGTGTTGAGTTCTAAGATGCTATACGATCACTGGACACAGGTGTTGAGTTGTAAGATTTTATACGATCACTGGACACAGGTGTTGAGTTGTAAGATGCTATACGATCACTGGACACAATTGTTGGGTGCTATGCGATCCATGGACACATGTGTGGAGTTGTAAGATGCTATACGATGCATGGACACAGGTTTTTGGTTGTACGATGTTATACGATCAAAGGACACAAGTGTTGGGTGCTATACGATCACTGGACACAAGTGTTGAGTTGTAAGATGCTATACGATCACTGGACACAGGTGTAGAGATGTAAGATGCTATATGATCACTGGACACAGGTGTTTGGTGCTATACGATCCATGGACACAGGTGTTGAGATGTAAGATGCTATCCGATCTCTGGACACAAGTGTTGGATGCTATACGATCCATGGACACAGGTGTTGATATGTAAGATGCTATACCATCTCTGGACACAAGTGTTGGATGCTATACGATCTATGGACACAGGTGTTGAGTTGTAAGATAATATACGATCACTGGACATAAGTGTTGAGTTGTGAGATATTGTAAGATCTCTGGACACAAATGTTGGATGCTATACGATCAATGGACACAAGTGTTGAGTTGCAAGATGTTATACGATCACTGGATACAGGTGTTGAGTTGTTAGATGTTATACGATCACTGGACACAGTTGTTGAGTTGTAAGATGTTATACGATCACTGGACACATGTGTTGAGTTGTCAGATGTTATACGATCACTGGACACAGGTGTTGAGTTGTAAGATGTTATCCGATCACTGGACACAGGTGTTGAGTTGTAAGATGCTATACGATCACTGGACACAGGTGTTGAGTTGTTAGATGTTATACCATCACTGGACATAATTGTTGAGTTGTAAGATGCTATACGATCACTGGACACAAGTGTTGAGTTGTAAGATGCTTATACGATCACTGGACACAGATGTTGAGTTGTAAGATGCTAAACGATCACTGGACACAGGTGTTAAGTTTTAAAATGCTATACGATCATTGGACATAAGTGTTGAGTTGTAAGATGCTATACGATCACTGGACACAGGTGTTGAGTTGTTGTAAGATGTTATACGATCACTGGACACAGGTGTTGAGTTGTAAGATTTTATACGATCACTGGACACAGGTTTTGAGTTCTAAGATGCTATACGATCACTGGACACAGGTGTTGAGTTGTAAGATTGTATACGATCACTGGACACAGGTGTTGAGTTGTAAGATGCTATACGATCACTGGACACACGTGTTGGGTGCTATGCGATCCATGGACACATGTGTGGAGTTGTAAGATGCTATACGATGCATGGACACATGTTTTGGGTTGTACGATGTTATACGATCAAAGGACACAAGTGTTGGGTGCTATACGATCACTGGACACAAGTGTTGAGTTGTAAGATGCTATACGATCACTGGACACAGGTGTAGAGATGTAAGATGCTATATGATCACTGGACACAGGTAGTGGGTGCTATACGATCCATGGACACAGGTGTTGAGATGTAAGATGCTATACGATCTCTGGACACAAGTGTTGGATGCTATACGATCCATGGACACAGGTGTTGAGATGTAAGATGCTATACGATCTCTGGACACAAGTTTTGGATGCTATACGATCCATGGACACAGGTGTTGAGTTGTAAGATAATATACGATCACTGGACATAAGTGTTGAGTTGTGAGATACTGTAAGATCACTGGACACAAATGTTTGATGCTATACGATCAATGGACACAGGTGTTGAGTTTTAAGATGCTATACGATCACTGGACACAGGTGTTGAGTTGTAAGATGCTATATGATCACTGGACACAGATGTTGAGTTGTAAGATGCTATATGATCACTGGACACAAGTGTTGAATTGTAAGATGCTATACGATCGCTGGACATAAGTGTTGAGTTTTAAGATGCTATACGATCACTGGACACATGCGTTGAGTTATAAGATGCTATACGATCACTGGACATAAGTATTGAGTTGTAAGATGCTATACGATCACTGGACACAGGTGTTGAGTTATAAGATGCTATACGATCACTGGACACAGGTGTTGAGTTGTAAGATGCTATACGATCACTGGACACAGGTGTTGAGTTGTGAGATGTTATACGATCACTGGACATAAGTGTTGAGTTGTAAGATGCTATACGATCACTGGACACAGGTGTTGAATTGTAAGATGTTATACGATCACTGGAAATAAGTGTTGAGTTGTAAGATGCTATACGATCACTGGACACAGATGTTGAGTAGTAAGATGCTTATACGATCACTGGACACAGATGTTGAGTTGTAAGATGCTAAACGAACACTGGACACAGGTGTTAAGTTTTAAAATGCTATGAGATCATTGGACATAAGTGTTGAGTTGTAAGATGCTATACGATCACTGGACACAGGTGTTGAGTTGTGAGATGTTATACGATCACTGCACATAAGTGTTGAGTTGTAAGATGCTATACGATCACTGGACACAGGTGTTGAATTGTAAGATGTTATACGATCACTGGAAATAAGTGTTGAGTTGTAAGATGCTATACGATCACTGGACACAGATGTTGAGTTGTAAGATGCTTATACGATCACTGGACACAGATGTTGAGTTGTAAGATGCTAAACGAACACTGGACACAGGTGTTAAGTTTTAAAATGCTATGAGATCATTGGACACATGTGTTGAGTTGTCAGATGTTATACGATCACTGGACACAGGTGTTGAGTTGTAAGATGTTATCCGATCACTGGACACAGGTGTTGAGTTGTAAGATGCTATACGATCACTGGACACAGGTGTTGAGTTGTTAGATGTTATACGATCACTGGACATAATTGTTGAGTTGTAAGATGCTATACGATCACTGGACACAAGTGTTGAGTTGTAAGATGCTTATACGATCACTGGACACAGATGTTGAGTTGTAAGATGCTAAACGATCACTGGACACAGGTGTTAAGTTTTAAAATGCTATACGATCATTGGACATAAGTGTTGAGTTGTAAGATGCTATACGATCACTGGACACAGGTGTTGAGTTGTTGTAAGATGTTATACGATCACTGGACACAGGTGTTGAGTTGTAAGATTTTATACGATCACTGGACACAGGTTTTGAGTTCTAAGATGCTATACGATCACTGGACACAGGTGTTGAGTTGTAAGATTGTATACGATCACTGGACACAGGTGTTGAGTTGTAAGATGCTATACGATCACTGGACACACGTGTTGGGTGCTATGCGATCCATGGACACATGTGTGGAGTTGTAAGATGCTATACGATGCATGGACACATGTTTTGGGTTGTACGATGTTATACGATCAAAGGACACAAGTGTTGGGTGCTATACGATCACTGGACACAAGTGTTGAGTTGTAAGATGCTATACGATCACTGGACACAGGTGTAGAGATGTAAGATGCTATATGATCACTGGACACAGGTAGTGGGTGCTATACGATCCATGGACACAGGTGTTGAGATGTTAGATGCTATACGATCTCTGGACACAAGTGTTGGATGCTATACGATCCATGGACACAGGTGTTGAGATGTAAGATGCTATACGATCTCTGGACACAAGTGTTGGATGCTATACGATCCATGGACACAGGTGTTGAGTTGTAAGATAATATACGATCACTGGACATAAGTGTTGAGTTGTGAGATACTGTAAGATCACTGGACACAAATGTTTGATGCTATACGATCAATGGACACAGGTGTTGAGTTGCAAGATGTTATACGATCACTGGATACAGGTGTTGAGTTGTTAGATGTTATACGATCACTGGACACAGGTGTTGAGTTGTAAGATGTTATACGATCACTGGACACATGTGTTGAGTTGTCAGATGTTATACGATCACTATACACAGGTGTTGAGTTGTAAGATGCTATACGATCACTGGACACATGTGTTGAGTTGTAAGATGTTATACGATCACTGGACATAAGTGTTGAGTTGTAAGATGCTATACGATCACTGGACACAGGTGTTGAGTTGTAAGATGCTTATACGATCACTGGACACAGATGTTGAGTTGTAAGATGCTAAACGATCACTGGATACAGGTGTTAAGTTTTAAAATGGTATACGATCATTGGACATAAGTGTTGAGTTGTAAGATGCTATACGATCACTGGACACAGGTGTTGAGTTTTAAGATTTTATACGATCACTGGACACGGGTGTTGAGTTGTAAGATGCTATACGATCACTGGACACAGGTATTGAGTTGTAAGATTTTATACGATCACTGGACTCAGGTGTTGAGTTTTCTAAGATGCTATACGATCACTGGACACAGGTGTTGAGTTGTAAGATTTTATACGATAACTGGACACAGGTGTTGAGTTGTAAGATGCTATACGATCACTGGACACAAGTGTTGGGTGCTATACGATCCATGGACACATTTGTGAAGTTGTAAGATGCTATACGATGCATGGACACAGGTTTTGGGTTGTAAGATGCTATACGATCAAAGGACACAAGTGTTGGGTGCTAGACGATCACTGGACACAAGTGTTGAGTTGTAAGATGCTATACGATCACTGGACACAGGTGTAGAGATGTAAGATGCTATATGATCACTGGACACATGTGTTGGGTGCTATACGATCCATGGACACAGGTGTTGAGATGTAAGATGCTATTCGATCTCTGGACACAAGTCTTGGATGCTATACGATCCATGGACACAGGTGTTGAGATGTAAGATGCTATACGATCTCTGGACACAAGTGTTCAATGGACATAGGTGTTGAGTTGTAAGATGTTATACGATCACTGGATACATGTGTTGAGTTGTTAGATGTTATACGATCACTGGACACAGTTGTTGAGTTGTAAGATGTTATACGATCACTGCACACAGGTGTTGAGTTGTAAGATGTTTTACGATCACTGGACACAGGTGTTGAGTTGTGAGATACTGTACGATTACTGGGCACAGGTATTGTTTGTAAAATACACAGTTGTTTGCTTACAAGGTATGATAAGATCGCTTGACACATGTATTGGGTGCTATACGATCACTGATAGAGGAACCGCGAACCAACTGCTTTTTTTCTCATTAATATACTACTCGGTTGTCATAATAGAAAGGGGCGGATACAGGATTTTGAAATTAGTGGGGAACACAGTTAAAATCAATTAACAACAAAAGAAACACGCACGCAAAACATGCGTTTTTTTCAGTTCAATGGAGGGTGAGTGCGTTTTGATAAGCAATCCCCCGACCCCCACCCAACCCAAAAAACAACACGATTTTAAAGTCAGAATATGCTTATTGTTAACCCTTATGTAAATGATAGAGACTGTGTGTGAAGTATTTGTGTATAATATTACCGTCAAATTTGCATTAAATCCCCAGCGGTTAATAGACACAACTGATTAGAAACGTACGATTCGTTAAAAAGGCACGCTGACTTCCTGTGTTGTGCTTAGCGTCGGCGCAGCGTGTACGGGATACAGCGTAATAAGTACACAAACATTAATTTCGAATAGTGTGTAGTTTAATTTTATTTAGTTTATTTGTTAGAGTAATTCTCTAAGTTGAACTTCGTCAACTGTTTCAGTTTATGTGTTAATAAGCATATTTGCATTTTCATAGCTTTTCACATTTTATAAGGGCGCGCGCTGGGGGTGTCCCAGCCCCCACCCATACATGGATCCGTCCTTGAATAGTTTAAAGAAAACATAATTAGAGACAAGAGCAGAAAGATATGTGGGACGATATTTACAGGAGGGTCGATACAGATAATCGTGCGGTACCTTGGTGAAACACATTATTTATAGCATACCCTGATTTATCGACGCTTGTTTTCGATCAAGTTCAATAGCAAGCGTTTATTAGATCAGTTAATCTATATTTTGTATGCAATGCGTTTATATCTTATTCGACACGGAAGTAATATATGCTTCTAAATTCCTTGAAATTGAATTATAGGACTGGCAGCACAAAACACAGTTGAAAGCGTAACGACATTAACATGGCTAACAGCAAGAAAGGTATGTTTTCTTTAAAGACAGGTAATCTGTACGTTGTTTTATGAGACGAACGAAGTAGTATGTCATGTGTCATTCTAGATTATGTATATATAATATTACTTTTCCTGAACAGGGGCGTAGCTGACCTGAAATGCATATATAGGCCCGACAAACTAGGGTTGTCCAGGGGCATGCTCCCCCGGTGTATTTAGTTAAACTTAACTATGTAATGGTGCGTTTTGGCGTGGTTTAGAAATATTGACAATTTTGAGAATTAAGATCTGACGCTGTCAAATAAAATAAGAAATACATTTGGACCCTTAACCCCCGTCCTCCCGGCTTCAGTTTTATTGTGTTTTTGGACTTTTCATTTTTCAAATTGATGTATAGGCCCGGGCCTATATGGCCTATTGGTAGCTACGCCGATGCTGCAAGTTAACAAACTCGAGGGTCGAAAATAGCCAAACATTTTGAATATTATACAGGTCAAAACGAAAGTAAAACTAAAATCTGTATTTGTCTGTATCCAACGACGCTTCCAATGCAAAACATTGCAATTATAGTGAATGAAACGCACTCACTTAACAATTGCCTAGAACTGTTGTTTTCTACATATTCATTCATCGAACTTTGCATATGCATAGTCATACACTATCAAAGGGTCAAGGTCACAGTACAGGTTAGTCTGAGTTTCAAAACGACACCACTTTAAAGTGACGGGAGGCGATCTCGAAAACGTACGGGTGTCAATCTTTCTTCAATTTTTTAGTTTCATATTTAGTGTGCATATTCACTAAACCAGGCAGCATGACCCATACGATTGAATTGTTGTTATTTTAAATGCAATAGTTTGGTCCTTGAAACCAGAAAACTCGTGGCATGTTCTTTTCTTTTTTGTATAAATCATTAATATTAAGTCATTTGATGCTTTAAGGCTCTTATACATTCGTGTTTTGTGATCGCAGTACAATCTATTTAAATTGTATGTACACCCGTTGGCAATATAAACCCCACATCATATTTTTTCTTTTATCTTTTTGATGTATTATAAGATTTCATACTAACACATGAAATAATGTCATTCATAAAAGTACGTTATTCCTCGTGCTTTAATACCAATGTCTTAAAAAATGGAAGTTTGTTCGACCTTAATTAAGGACCTATTTCAAGCATACTGTATTTGGGGATGGGGTTGAGGTGGTGTGGGGTGGTGTGGGATGGGGGTGGGTGGTGGCGGGGGGGGGGGGGGGGGGTAATTTGTATAAATAACTGTAAATCACTGTAAGACATCCAGTTGCATGAGAACATGTTTTTCTAAATTGTATAAGATGACCCGCCCGATAAAAAAGTTTTTATATTTGGTAAACATATCAAAACTTAAAAAAAGGTTATCAGTAATTGTTTTTTGGTTTTATTTTTTTGTCTATAACCAATAAGGAATTATCAGAAAAGTTACTTTTTTAATACAACTAAATTATAAAATTAGTTTTTTTTCATTAAAATAATGTACAACGTATTGTATAGCTATACTCTAGATATTCTTGCATACCGGATATGCTGATCCGTGTTTTGCATGGGTGCTGGAAAGCCTGATCTTACAGATTGGGGAAGATAAAAGTCACGCGCCGATATAAACAATGACAGTTGTGTAAATAAACATGCAAAACGTTAGTAGTTGGTGCAATCGTGAACGTTCGGCAAATCCCGTCATGCTGCGAAGCAGTGTACGAGATGTTGCGAATGCAGTTGGCGACGTCAACGCGCAGAATATAAATGGTATCCAAGAACATGATTCACTCATGGGTAGAGCAATTACAACACTCGGTGTAATTGTTTTAATCGAGACTCTGTCGAGGTTCCGATACAAACAATTATACCTCGGGTTGGAATTCCCGATCTTCACCGGATACCCATAAACGATTCTTATAATGTATTTTATTGATCTGTCTAGAAATATGTTCAGCACCAAAAACAAGATTTAGGGACGTCTTATTGTCTGATAATAATCTTCTGATACAGCTTATTAATTTAAGTGAAATCAAGAATATGTCCAAATCCAAAATAATTATAATAATAATAATAATAATAATAATAAAATATCTAAAAGATTACAGGTAATGTATGATGCAACACCTCTCACACACTTCTCTTACACTTCAAAGTCACCTATATTGGGATCGTTGGTCCCGAAGTTCCAGTAAAAATAACTACTATTTGAAGTCATAGATTTATTTGGGAGTGCCACAACGGGCCAATCCCTAGTGATAAAGTAATTGATCATATAGACCACATAAGTGGAATGGTCTTAATTCAAAGAAAGAACAGTCCATTATATATATGTAGCGGGCAAAGGGTTAACAACCAAGGAAAACAATAAAAAAGCAGCAGCAGAGATAACTCATATTTAACTTACAGCCACAATAATGTCCATAAGATTAAAGCAATTTGTATAATGAATGAATGGTGTTTTACGGCACGTCGACACATAAATAGGTCATATTGTGCGCAAAAACTGATGAATGATGAAGAAATGAAGGATTAATTAAAATTAATGTAAATATATAAAGATAAAACTATTTACAAGTAAGGGATGAAATGGTAGTAATATAAATTATATACGTAAATCAACAAATGCCCGAAAACGGGTTGTTCTAAGTTTACAAACGTGTATCTGAGGTACAAACACCATTACGTATTAATTCTGGCACAGTTAAGGAGGTTGGCTAGGAAAGACGTAGTGCTGAGATATTTTAGCTTATCTGAAGCTTCAGTGAGCTACTTGGATCACTCTTCGTCCGTCCGTCCGTCCGTCCGTCTGTCATCCGGCGTTAACTGATGCTTCAAACCACTTCTCCTCAGAAACCGCTTGACCAATTTTGACCAAATTTCACATGGATGACACTGTGGTAGTTATACAAATTATGTTAATGCTACATCCAAGATGGCCGCCATTACCATATATGGTCAAAACCTTAAAAAATTATTTTCTCAAGAACCACTGAATAGATATCGACAGATTTCTTTCTTAATGATCGCCAACCCCTAGCCCATACAAGTTGTACAAATGAAGTACCCGGGGTCAAAATAGCTACGCCACGGGGGCCAAAGTTTGTATATACAGAATATATAGGGAAAAACTTAAAAATCTTCTTCTGTGTAACTACAAGAGCCAGAGGGTTAATATTTTGCATTTGCTATATTAACTCTTATATTCCTCTATCAATTTTGTTCAAATGGTAACCAGCTCAAATCACTAGAGCATTGGCAAAAAGCAATAAACGTGGCTCCAGCGTAAAGGGAGTGTATACAATAGAATTTGCAGCAACCCTGGTGCGTAACCTAGGATAGCACATATTACTGTACAGAATGAATTTCCTTGTAACTAAGGGGTCATTTTTAGGATCATTCATTATGTTTAGGCGCTTTAAAATAGAAAATATTAATATTTGTCAATTTTAAGTCGGACCCCTAGACCCCTTTGAAAAGCCTGATGTACTCCCTTTAAGGCATTTAGCCTTCAAGTATTTAAGGTGTGTGTGTGTGTGTGGTATGAACGTTAATTTACGATCAAAAATAGGAACAAGAAAATTCATCTCATCCACTACTGGTATTGGTGAGCCATCCAGTGTAAGATGAGGGTCTTCATAATTTTTACGTAGTTGGCAAAAATGCATACCATTAGTTTAATATTTAGAAAATTTAAAACCATTTTCATTAGACCAAGTCTGAATTTTATAGAGACATTGTTGTAGTTGTTCCTAAATAGTGTTCATGTTTTTTGTCCGATAGCATATAACAAAGTCGTCAACAACTGCCCTTGGCACACCCACGTTCATGAATATCAGTTGAAGAAGATACATGTTTCTAAATCCAAAAATTCACTGAAAAGAGGAAAAACAGTGTCATTGAACATTTGCACAATTTTGTTTTCATAGCATTACATATATTGAAAAACAACGATTAATTTTCGATTACATATAATACATACCGTTCAAAACATACACAAACAATAATTAGTGTAATCCTCATTCGTCTTTTTACTTTAAAAAGCAAACATATATGGAACATACTCCACCCATTTTTGAAAGATTTTGTTTTTGATATGTTAGACAACTCTTGTATCTTCAATATTACAATATGCTTGTAAGAGTAGTCTTATCTTAGAACATTCACCAGGGGTGATTTTGAATGAACATTTACTGCTGCTGGTTTATTATGTCCCATTTTCTTTTAGAAAAACCCCACTTCCTTTAATATTTGGATGCATATTCCCTATATACATGTATTCCACTATTGATAAACAAAAATCTTGTTTCTTTAGCAAAGGATAACTTCTACTCAGAGCTACCTATAACAAAAATGGTCACAAATGACGGAAATAATTTGAAAAAAAGAAGTTTTGTTTAAATCTTTATATACTACCATCTTAAAGGGAATGTAGCGACACAGCCAAACAAGATCTGTTATTGAGAGCTCTGAAAAACTTGGAAAAAGGTGAAAGAACTATCAAAATCGGATGGTAAACAAAAAAGATATGAACATTTAAAGGTTGTTCTAAAACTAATATGGAAGCCGCCATTTTAGAGCTATGACATCATAGTTCCATATTACCATATATGGAATATTGATAAATATCATTTAAAATGAAGAAAATCACTGCAAATGAACGATATATTTACTGGTCATATAAAGCATTATTGCCATTAAGTATTACATAGTTTTCATACAGTTGCTGTCATTTTTTTCCCTATAAATCAGTAAATTTTCATATTTATAAATATTCCATATATGGTCAATTAGAACCGTGATGTCATAGCTCTCAAAATGGCCGCTTCCATATCCGTTTTAACAGAAACTTCAAATGATCATATCTTCTTTGTTTATCATCCGATTTTGATAATTCTTTCACCTTTATTCATTTTTTTCAGAACTCTCAATTATAAATATGGTTTGGCTGTGGCGCTACATTCCCTTTAAATCCTACATCATTTCCATATCTACTAAAATGCAAGAATGAACTATGTTGTCAAATAAACTATGAATTAAAAAAATAATGTTCTTAGACTTGAACATTTCAAAACTTGCCCAGCAAACATCCTTAAGATGTGTTGTGAAAACTAATTCTGGATTATCTAAAATAAATGGTGAGATTTACATTTGAATATATTTAAAATGTGCGTTTAGGCTGAAAGAAATACTTATATAACATTATCATAATGAGTTTCCGAGAAATTGAAAAATCCCCGGAACAATATATACAGTAAGATTTTTATTTGTAAGTAAATATTGTAAATAGTTATGACCCTCTTGTTTAGCTCGGTAGAACACGAACAGTAGTGACAGCAAATCTTGAAACGGGATTAGCACAAATAAACGGGTTTAAAGCTAGTGTTGTTTTAAAAATTACTTTTATAAAAACATGGTGGCTTTACATTTCTGAATGTCAAAACAGGGTATTTTACTTCCAAAGCAATATTAATTATAAACCAAAACGAAATTAAAAGTGCGTTAAATACTGCCGCTGATGCAATTGTAACTATTGGTAGTTGGCTTTGTCAGAATAATCTGTCATTTTCATAACGTTTTGACCATAACGTGGTTGTAAAGGGAGGTAATTCATAATAAACGTTAATCAAATTAATTATTATAGTAATTATTTAGAAGAGATATTATTTGGAATGATTTAAACAATAAATATGTTTTTCAAACTTGTGTTAATGATTATTTACACGAGAAAAATTACAAATATTCAAAATAGGGGACCATTGGACAGTTAAATAAGGCTTAGATAAAGAGAGGAAACCTTAGAATTACACACACACACACACACACACACACATGACGATTTAGGCGTCTTTGTTGTAAATAATAAAGAATTTATGAAAAACAAAAATGACTGTTTACACTATTTGGTTCTTAATTGTTAATAAATAAAGATACATGTCAGGGTGGCGAAACCACGTGTCCTTTTGATCGCCACCCGTTACAGTGTCCGCTTAAAGTTCTCCGGCCATGTTTATTTAAATCGAAATAAGTACACAAGTAAATGTATTTATCAATTATCTTGCAACAGTTGCGCAGCTATATAATTCAGATTTACCTAATTTCCGGTTACGCAGTGGTAGAAGTAGTATCTACGTCATGTAAATAATTTTATGTTTATATACAACTTCGTAGCGGATTTAAATATATGTTTCTCTCCGGGACTATCAAGAAATGTTTATAAGATGTTTAAGAGTTAAATTTGTTATTTGATAATACTTCAAAAAAGGTGCCCATTCATCTTTAAGGTTTCTTTAAGCGAGATTGACTGTGACCGTTCGGATTTTTCCGGTTCACTTTGCCAATGCTCCCAATGTAGCCTAATTGCGTAAGAGAGAAAGGGTAATTAGAATTGCAGGATTTGTCGGACACATGGTGTTCGTTGGTTTGTGTTAGAAGCGAAGCGTACAGCAATACCTTTGGAGAAACTAGGCTGAGTTTCAAGACCCCGTTCATGCTTTGAAGGTTGAAGCAATAATAAAGTACTAAAATAATGAAAGTACAAACTTTGTACATTTTGAATATTATAACAAGTGAAACAAGCTGCAATCAAAATGGTTTTTGAACTTAGAAATGTGTTGCTAGCCTACCCAGGAGAAATACAAAGTGTTTTAATCAGTAAAATCCGTAAAGTTTACATTCAGTTGTGACAATAGAGCAAAGCTCTTTATAAGAAGAAGTGATTTTAAAGGCTCACGAACTGGTCCTTGAGGCATTTAGAAATTGTAAAAAAAGAACATGATCAAACACATGTTGAATTTGCTTGAACCAAAGAACAGCAATTTGATAGATGATGTGCATCCAAGTAAATTGAGCGTAATCATGATAAATTAAGGCAACTTATTTTAATTGAAGAGTTCAAAAGGTTTATTAAAAATAATGTTCAACCTTATTTGGACGAGCAAAAGGCTGAAATCCTCAAAGACGCTGTTCGCTTGGCTGACGACTATTCATTAACTCACAAGGTCTCTTTTATTCACAAATCAAGTTCTCAGCAGCATTCTTCATTCAAAAAACCCTCTCACTCGTACGACAGTACTTTTAAACCCCAGTCTGGTACATTAAGTACTAGTACTTCCAAACATCAAGCATCTGATGAGAATACTGATCCAAAAGCCTTATATCAAATTACTTGCAGTTATTGCGAAATGAAAGGTCATCTCATTTCGGAGCACTTTACTTTGAAAAGAAAGCAACAAAAAAAAGAAAAGACCTAATAAGGTCTAAACCCCAGCCTTGTATTGGAAACAATGCACATTTTGAGGTCACACAATCCGAGTCTGATTCTGTTATGGAGATTTACGAACTATTTATGTCTGAAGGTTCTACCAAACCTATCCCTAAACAAGATATTACGCGACACAGGAGCTTCTCAGTCTCTTATATTAGCAAATACCCTGCCTTTTTCCGAGAAGACTTATTTTGGTACTAGTGTCCTTATTCAGCGGGTAGAGAGTGGTTATTTGACTATCCCTCTCCACAATATTTATTTGTCATCAGATTTGGTTACTGGACCTGTGGCTGTGGGAATAATATCTTTTTTTAAAATGGGAAGGTGTTCATTTATTACTAGGCAATGATCTAGGTTGAGATAAGGTCGTGGTTAATCCACTTGTATCTGACAAGCCTTCTTTGGATCTGGACACTTAGGCATTAATAATTCAGTTTTATTGGCCAATCTTAAAAAAATATGTTTTACAATACTGTAGGTTTGAATAAAACATTCACCAGCAACGTTTCAACGTCTCATCAATATGTTGATTACTGATTTAATGTGACTCGTACATTGAGGATGCCGTTATATACAACAACACATAGGAAGACCATTTGAGGACTTTAAGAAATATAGATAAAAAACAAACACACAAAGAAACAAAGAATAACTTTAAAGATGAATAAAAGGCCAAATAAGACATAAAAAACACAAAAGGGTCGACTATAGGGCTACCACATTGGAACGGTCAGTGGCAAAAAGGGCCGCTGAAGGTTCAAACCAGGTTCTAGGGTGCACCAAATCTCACACCCTATTGTCATCCCAATAAAACGGGACAGCGTAAAGAAAGAAATCCCCGCCATGAACTATTCTCTAACAAACAAGACAGCATTAATAGGCAATATAAGTACAAGATTGCAGACAAACATCAAACGTTACCGTCCTTTTGGGATTTAGGTAGACGTCATCATAGCGTCCACATATTCCTTGGTTTAAACACTATTTTATTCACAATTATACAGTTTGTGTTATATAAACATACAATTATGTAATAGTTAACAGTGAATTAGGATCCAGAAGAAAGCAAAACGCTTGTATAAATATGTCTCCTTGATCATGGCACAATAAGTTACATTATTCGTGATAGCATAGTACATGAAATCAAATGGCTAGTTAAGTGTTTAATATATAATTACAAGAAATATAGAAATGTAAGGAGAGAGAGAGAGAGAGAGAGAGAGAGTGTGTGCGACGTTCCTCCGCAAACATATAGGCCCTTATCCCCATACTAATGTATTGTTATGGTTGCAGATTCAGCTTGCAGGGAGCATGATAGCGATTTTTCAGATTGGCAAACTGTTTAGCAAATTTAATTTTCTCTAATTCCTCAAGTTAAGTGCATGCAATTTACAGGAACCGTATCGTATTGAGAATGTATTTTTGGACTATTTTGAAAACTTGTGTGTTTACGTCTAGAGAAAGTGTTTCATCACCAAAAAGTAGGGTGTCTAGTGTTATTTCGTCGATCAAGTGTAGTAACTCATTATTCATTACTATTCTCTGGGGAGTATATAGTGGACAGTGCAATAGGAAATGATTCGTGTCTTCTAAGGATCTACATACACATAGTGGACTTTCTACAATGTTTTTTGAAAATAAATGCTGATTTAAGCTGCTGCAGTGAGTGCGAAGGCGTGTGTGGAGAATGTGGGCCTTCCGATTACCAGTAAAGTAATATTGTGGAACAGTAGTCCTTTTGCTATCCAGTCTAGATTTGAAAACACTAATAGACTCGGAATTTCTCGCCGATGGTGGAAGTTCATTCCATTCACGGATTGTAGATGGGAGGAAAGAATTGGCATAAAGCTGTGAATTACAGTGGATTATTCTTGCGTTTCCAGCGTTTCTTAAATTGTAGTTAACGAGGTTTCCAACGTTATCTGGGACAAGGGATGACAAAAAGGCAGGAGTTAAGTTTGCGTTCATTTTATAATATAATATAAGCCTATGCTTTCGTCTTCTAGCTTTCAAAGATTCCCATCCCGTTTCGCGGTTAAGGGCTACTAGGGATACAAGTTTGGTTGCTCCTGTAACAATTCTGGCAGCCTCATTTTGATTTTTTTCTAATTCTTACTCTTGCGCTTTAGTACAGTTGTCCCATACAACATCGGCATATTCAAGAGTCGGACGAATAAATGTAAAGTATATTTTTTCCAGAGATTTTCTGTCTAACTTAAATTTTAATGTTCTTATTACATTTACGCGTTGCCATGCCTTTTCTTTAATAGCATCTATGTGGTGGTTCCATGTACCATTACTTGAAAATGTGAGACCTAAATGTTTATGCATTTCGACTTCTGCAATAATAACAGCGTTCATCATTAGAGGAGGATGCAATGGTTTGTTTATTTTCCTGGAGATTAGGAGTGTTTCTGTTTTGTTGGGATTAAAATCTACCAACCATTTGTCCGCCCAATCATATATTGTTAGCAGGTCATTATTTATTATGGTTGCAGCGATATTTGGAGAGTGAACTACAACGTAAAGACTTGTATCATCGGCAAATAATTCAATAGTTGAGTTAATATTATCAACAATGTCATTAATGTAAACAAGAAATAACAATGGTCCCAATATAGATCCCTGAGGCACTCCAGCATTTATGTTTACACTATCGGATATTTCACCAGGTTGTATAACGCTTTGTTTGCGATTTTGAAGGTAGTCCGAAAACCACAGTAGAAGAGATCCCGTTATACCAGCTGTCTGTAATTTAAAAATCAATCCTTTATGCCAAACTCTATCAAAAGCTTTAGAAATATCACAAAAGACTGCTCGAATTTCTTTGCCATCATCAAGAGCTTTGCAGAACGTATTATATATATCAACTAATTGATTAACTGTAGAGTCTTTAGGAACGAAACCCGATTGGAGAGCAGTTATGACATGATTTGAGAGAAAAAAATTAAAAACATGTTTGTTGATAATTTTTTCCATAACTTTGTCTAGTGTACTGAGGAGTGAAATAGGTCGATAGTTAGCTAATTCTGAGGGGTCATTTTTCTTAAGCACCGCACATACATCGGCTTACTTCCACTGAGAAGGAATTTTGCTAATAGTCAAAGACCTATTAAAAAGAGTTGATAATGGCGAAGCTAATTCGGAAGCTAGTTCTTTAAGTACTCTGTTGTTAATAGTATCTGGCCCTACTGCCTTGCCTAGCTTTAAGGTTTGCAAAACAGATTTGACTTCAATCGGTGTTATGTTAATCCTGCTTAGCGTTGGCCTTCTAGGATCAAAATCAAAAACTGGAAGTGTCTTGTTAGTGTCATTCAAATTGGATTGCGTTTTGAAAAAAATATTTAATAAATTCGCCTTGTCTTTGTTGTCTGTGTATGTATTTCCATTATGATTTAACGGGGGAATAGATGACGAACGATTGTTTGGACTTATAAAATATTTTTAATGTTTTCCATCAATCAGAAGGAGAAAGTCTGTTTGAATGTAATGTGTCAGCTAGTTTTACAAAGTGATTTTCTCTTGCATTTCGTATCATAGGTGTAACTTCGTTTCTAATTCGTCTGTATTCTTCCCAGTGTACCCCGTTATTCGTTCGTTTGGCTTTGTCATATAGTTTCTTCCGTTTTCTCATTGCTTTTCGAATATCATTATGTAACCACTGTGGATCTGAAGGTATAACAATGATCATTTTTTTCGGAATTGTTCCATCAGCTAGATTAAGTATTTTATTAGATATATTGTCTGCGTATATGTCAATGTCGGTTTGAAAACAAGAGTCCCAGTTAACGTCTGCTGCATTTCGTCTAAGTGATTCGTAGTCGCCTCTGTCATATTGCCATATTGTACGTTTGTATGCATTATATTTCGGTTTAGAGTATTTATAACAACAGAAAATAGGGCAATGATATCTTACGTTTTGATTTAAAAAAGGTTCTCCGACGCCACATACAGTAACGTTTCCTGGGTTTGAGAGTAGCAGTAAGTCGATTATTGAGTTGGAATGTTCAGTAAAATGTGTTGGTTCTCTTATAGGTTGAGTAAGGTTATATTGATTTAATATGTCTGTTATTTTATTTGCGGATTGCGGTTTATTCATATCAAGATTAAAATCACCTGCTATGATTATGTCAGATATGTTTGTTTCGATGGCTAATCCTATAGATTGTTCAATACATGAAAGTATGTGAGTATTTGAATTTGGAGGTCTATAGAATGTTCCAAATAGTATTTTCTTATTATGTGAACGTATTTCCAACCATATGCACTCAATATTGGGTAGTTCAAGATCATTACGTCTAGTGGCATTTAAATTATTATATACGTAAACAATGATTCCACCATGATTGTCGGATGGTCTATCTCTCCGAAATGGGGTACTAAAATTCGTAAATAAAATATCATCGGTTGATGTAGTAGCACTTAACCATGATTCGGTAAATGCAAGTATATCAAAATGACTCAACTCAGCATACAGAATATCTCTCTTTTATGCAGAAAACGTTGAACATTATAGTGAACTATCGATAAGTGTTGTCTGAATTCATCACTATTGGGAATATATGTATCGGGTCCTGGATTAAGCTCAATATCGCCAGATTTGAGTAGTATAAACGCCATCCAAGTAACCAATTCGAAAATATTTAGGCATCTGGAACCCTTAACTCTTGATTGTACAGGGGTAAATAAACCTATTCTCATCCTATATAGGGCAGTTTCAATATACATTTAAGTTATTCTACCGTCAGGAAGAGTATAGGGTGAGATGCTGCTGGGAAGCACACACGTTGGAACGTAGAACAGTACTAATGAAAGGAAATATAGAACATAAGAAGTAGTCAGCTTGACTAAGAGTCTATATGGAATAGGAATATGAAGAAGAAAATACAAAATCATTACAAAATATGTAAATAGAAGTTCAAGGATGCATATTACGTTAGTCAACCTTAGATATTCGTATCATTTCCACATGAGTAAACAAAAACTAGTGACACTCATATATTGGTCCTGTCACTAGAAAGTGAAGCGTCCTTAGACATTTATACAATAGTGCAAGATATAAGTTATTAGGATGTAATTGCAACATATTAATAACGACACAAAACGAACATTACATATTTAAATGATGCATAAACAGTCAACAATCAGTTTCAGAATTAGTTCAGAACTGACTTGATACAAAATAATAGCATCATAATCGTAAGATACGAAGTCAAATAGAATTTACAGTAAGGCTACTTATTAAATCGGTATCAATGCGTTAATCCCGTTAGTTATATTTATTACAACTGAAACTACCGAGTTTTTTTTTTATTTTTTATAATACACAAGACTGACACCGGGCCGCATGGCTCAGTTTGAACAACGTACAAGCTTTTTCAATCCAAACCATGGGTCCCCGCAGGAGTCTGTGTTAAATCATATCATAAAGTAAAACGAGAAAACGTAATACAACAACATCACGCACACACTATGTCGACTCGCACAATATACGTAATTATTACCTTGCATCAATAATGCATATTAATTTAATATATTACACAAGCTGACAACGGGCTCCGTGGCTCAGTTAGAACAACATACAAGCTTTTACAACTCAAACCACGGGTCGCCGCAGGAGTCTGTGTTAAATCATATCATAAAATAAAACGAGAAATCGTAATACAAAAATATCACGCACACACTATGTCGACTCGCACACCATAATTATTGTATCAAATTAATAATCCACATCAATTTAATATATTGCACAAGACTGACAACGGGCTCCATGGCTCAGTCAGAACAACATACAAGCTTTTTCAAGCCAAACCGTGGAGTCCCCGCAGGAGTCTGTGAGAGACCGCAATACAAAACATCACACACACACGCTATGTCGACTCGCACAACCAACAATCAAGCACCCATTAGTACATAGGATATATCATTCCTGCAACGAAATGATAAGCAAGTAAATAATTATTCAATTTACACTTATAAATTTGATGAGAAACAGTAGTAAAACAATAGTTTATATCGTAATTACTAGTGTGTACTGGGAATAATGCACACTAATTTAATATATTATACAAGACTGACAACGGGCCCCATTGTTTAGTTTGAACAACATACAAGCTTTTTCAACCCAAACCATGGAGTCCCCGCAGGAGTCGGTGTTAAATCCGTGAATTAATACAAGATTATTAGTTCACTGGTTAAATCATATCATGAAATAGAACAAGAACATGTAATACAAAAACATCACGCACATCACGCACACACTAGAGGTATGAGTGAATACTTTAAATAGTAGCAACACATACTATTATAAGTGCACACGCTTCACTGAGATCAATGCAATCATCGATGCGTGCAAAACACATTGATCAGTGATCATACAATCCATTTACAGTATACGAGAATTCAATTGTAAAGCCGAGTATGTTTTATATAATGATTGTGTATCGATACAATGCATGTTTGCTTACTTGTAATAAAGAGCGATCAGTCGCCAGTCATCTAACGGTAATCTACAAACATAGCCTCCGATTATTATAAGGTAGTCGTCGAGCATCTCATTGCTGTATATAAAGATAAACAATACACACTTTAAAGGCACACTTACTCATCAGCACAAAGCAAGAGTGGTCCTTTCTACCCATATGCTATATTTCACTATATAATAAAATATGTTTTAGTTGGTTGTATGTCACGTACAGAAATTGATTCTTACTGATCAAAATTGATAGAGGTGACGGAGATGGGCTCAAGCGACCGGGACAGTCCCTAACCACAAGAACCCGCTTCCGCAACCGTGGTCAACTTAATAGGTTGTATATTGTTAAATATTGGCCCTACTTTGTTTGATACGTTAATATTCATTAATACACACAAACATGCACACATAAAAACATGCATTCATTCATACAAATCATAATTATGATTTTATTTACATTTTTAAGACCATCCAAGAAAAACAAGTAGGTCCCATAATGGTGTGCTTAACTAACTAATTTAGGTGTCTAGACACATATGAAAGTCACGCCTTTGGACGGAAGACTTCTAAGTCGCTACCATTTTTTATGCTTACCGTCCGTTCATTTGCGTCCTTCACATAGATGTTGCCGTCAAATGACCATGTGCTCTGGATGCTGCTGTCTATGTTCTTTCTTAACTGACGGCACTCAAATGCAAGAGACATCCGATTTCTTGTTAAGTCTTCATTTAGGTAGACATTACTTTATTTCTCTCGCAGAGTCTTTCTCCCCTTCAAAAGCGCGGTACGGGTACGATAGGATGTAAATTTGACAATTATATCCTTCGGTCGCGCTTTGTTGGCGTCTGGCTTGCCTACACGATGGACACGATCGATGTCCGCCATACTAATTTTAACATTGGCCTGCTCAGCAACCTTCATAACAACTGACTCGGTGTCTTCATTGGCACTTTCTGCGAAGTTTCCAATTCGAACGCACGACCTCCGATTATATTGTTCAATGTCGTCGTGTTTTTCTTGCAGGTCAATAAGCTGCTTGTGGAGTTCGTCATTTGCAGACTTAAGGGCGTTTACCTCTGCTGTGAGGTGAGCGGTTTTTAAAGCAACTTCCGCAGCAACTAGATTGGTAATATCCGTATGAAGAAGCTCTTTCATTTTGGTGGCTATTCTATTAATTTAACTATCAGGCAGATGTGAGAATGTTGCCGAATGCAGTTGAGAGTCATCTCCAAAAGATAAGTTACTCATCATGGTTTTATCAGTGTCAACGTCAACGTCGGCGTCACCTATGTCCTCGGCGTCACACCACAGTTCGCTACCCGATAACGATTCAGTATCAGATTGGCGTATCTTTTTCTCGACGTTTTGCGAGACTGGTAATGGAGAAGATTTTTTCCGTTTAACCTGTTTTTTAGTAGAAGTTGACTGCGTGCCTTTTAAGTTGTTCAGGTGTACTGAATTGGAGTGTATTCAATGATGTTGTAAGACGGGAGCCTGATGGAGATGGAGATTTGTTTGCTTTTCGTCTCGTCATTATATGAATGCAGGCTGAGTGAGGACTGGACTATTTTAATCTCATTTTCATTACCGCTTGCCTAGCTCGTATGCGATCAGTTCATTTTACGATGTGTAAATATTATGGGATGTGTTTTCCTTTGTTCGCACACATATGTTTACCAACTCTAAAAGTAGAGAATGTTGTACTCAAACATGTCCAAATTGGTAATGTTTCAAAGGCAAGAGTATTAATGTTACTCACATGATGTAAATATCCATCCTAGAACTCCTTTGAACTTAAAAATATCACATTTTTGACCAGCCGAGTTGCCTTGATGTTTACACTATCACGCATGCGCACATATTCCTTGACAGTCTTACAGATGCGAATTTAACAGTCAGTCTCAACACAATTGAATTTTGTCTTGCTATCGTCACATTTTTAGTGAGACAGGGTCAGGTCAAACCTGTTGAAGCTAAGGTTAATGCTATCTCTGTTTTTCCGGTACTGACGTGTAAAAACTGATGCGTTTTCTTAGTATGGCTGATTATTACAGAAAATGTTGTCATAATTTTTCAGTAATTGCTGAACCTTTGACAAATTTACTGAGTAAAAGAAATAAATTTATTTTGACTGAAAAATGCCAACAGTCATTTGCCAAATTAAAAGCCATACTCATGAGTGCACCAGTGCTTTCAGCACCAAATTTTGATTTTCAATTTTTTAAAAAAGATTAAAACCTACACTCACAAAACGTCATAGGTGCATTGCCATAATTCACATTCCGCCAAATAACTGTGAAACCACAACATATAGATACATTGCCTTTGTTCAGAGGTGGAACACTTTGCTTTTGGGGTCACCAGGTCAAAGGTCAAGGTCACCAGTACATATTCCAATAGATAACTCCATGAGTAATATACCTACACTCATGAAACTTTGTAGAGACATTGCCCTTGGTGAGAGGAGTAACCCCATCGCTTTTTGGACGTAAAGGACGCTGGGCGTTTGCAAAAATATATGAATGCGTTAAAAGGTATAACAATACAATATTATATAATATTATAAATGAAACAAGAAAGTACAAAAAAGGTTTGTAAAAAACAGGAAGAGTTAAAAAATAATATAAAAGAAAATTAATGGAGAACAAGCTAGTTCAAGTAGAATAGTGTGTGATGATTTTCTAGACACTAAAGAAAGCAAACTTCACCGCCATATGCATGTCATCTTCGGGATGGTTAAACTTATATACTATTGATTTTATGAATATTGAGTTCTGCTCAACCCGGGGCTAGAGGGCGTGAGCGGTAGCTAGTATATTTCACAACCGTTCATGGACAGTCTCAATCAAACCGAGACTGCAATATTTCGTATGTGTCGTGTTCGGCTGTTCACTCTCATACTCTTTTAATAAATGTAAAATATTACAGTTGGGAATGAATTATTATCTTGAAGAGCTGGACAAAAATAGGGAAAATCTTCTTATTTCAAAAGATATTAATGTATTCTGTATTGGAAAATAAATGTGATGGTGGTGATGAAGACGATTGTCTAGTTCCGTCTGCCTTTGCTTAAGCAAATACTGATTTTAAAAGGCTTTTAGTAGTTAATTTTTATTTATAAGAAAAAGGAGGTGGGAGTATAATAATAAGACTTTGTTTAAATTATCTAACCTATAATATAGGCAACATATTACTATCTTGTTGGATTGGTAAACGGGGTTGTTACTTGTATAGAAAGTAAAGTTTCTAACATAGTTTTTCCGCCCATTTTCATCTCTCTCTTTTTTAAAACTGAGCTGAAAACTATGCCGGAAACGTTACTAAAATTTTAGTATTTTGTTGGATTGGTAAACGGGGTGGTTAGCAGAAGAAGGTGGGGTGGGGGTGCGTAGCAAAGGTTTTCCCGAACGGTTTTCTCAAACAGTTTCAAATTGTGTTGAGTTGCTTTAATAGCAAATACGCCATTTGATTTTTAAAACTGATTAGAAGGTTTTCTGATCAGTTTAATGAAACATTTATTAAATTTGCAACGTGGATTTATCTACGCCTTGCTTAATTTTGTTTTTGAAGTTGTTTGTTTATATTATTTTAGGCAAGAACCCCGATGAATTTGCAGGTGGTAGATTTAATTTGGAACATGGGGAACTTGTTTATGAGCATTTCATAACCCACTACCTAACAAGATGGTACCATGCAAAAACGGTCAATGCACACATTTATGACAAGGCAAAGAAAGAAGAGGCCTTGCTACGGGATAAAAAACTGAAGTCTTCATTGAAAAAGGTAAATGTAAATTATGCCACACACCTTCGTCGCTGTATTCTTGGGCAAGAAACTTCGGGCCTTAGCCTATTCCGGGTACCTACCTACCTACCTACCTATCTACCTATCTATCTATCTCTCTATACACTGACGGCCAATGGAAACGCACCATTAACTCTTGTTAATGGTTGTGGATTATTCGTAAACCATTGGATTAAAACTGCTGAACCAGTATTTTTTATTCTTTAAGTATTGCATCTTGTTACCTAACATGTTTATTTGTAGGCTTTTATGACAGCAGTTACGCAGTCATTTATGTTGTCATTTAACATTGTTTACTATGGAAATTCATAAAAATAAAACGGTACCAGTAAATTTCCAGCAGTACGATATTACTGTACGTATTAATTTGTCTCGGCATAAATTCCAATGGATCATTCCAACATTCAGTTTATAGCTCCGTCCTATTTTGTCCCTGGGTCAAGTTCCCACAAACATTGTTGTATTTTAGAGCTGTTTGTGGGACAGCACGTGTTTTTGGTATAGGTTTTAATATCGACTGAACTAAAGTTTAATTGGCTCAAAACATGATTTCTGACAGTATTATGCAATGAACGTTTCCGAGAAAATTATTTATTTGTGCGATGTAACTGAAGAAACCCGGAAATGCACGTGCTTTTATAACAACAATGTGGAATGTACTAAATCCAGATACGCACGTAAACAAATGTAAAATGTTAACTCGTTATATGGATTATATCATAATTATTTTGTCCAAAATGCCTCAAATTCTAATTTTAAAATAATTTGTTTTGTGATGCGCTTTCATTGGCCGTAAGTAGATCTATATATATCACATAACTTTCGGTGTGGCAGTGTAATAAAACCATGATATATTTATCATATTACACCAGTGAAATAAATATCCACATGAAGGCGGAATCATCGAATCATCGTTCTGTCCTAGCGCCTCCATTGCCGAGGGATTAACTACGTTGCGTTGTAAATCTTCTCGCCTCTCACCGCTGAGGGTTGGAATCCAACTGGGAGCTCAACTCGTAAGTGAGAAAGTGTCGATTCATACCGATGGCGGGAGCTGTACAGTACTGGTTCTACCCAGGAAAAGTGGGTGGTCTGCCTCCACCACAAAAAAAATCCGTTATTATATAACCAAAGGTCGTCGATTTCGTAATCCGATATTTTAACGGTTACGGAAATCGACGAGACAATTCCGATGCACACCGAACTGAATGGTAAGGACAGAACGATTTTGTATGGTGTTTTACCACCATAGCGTGACATACCTTTTGACAGGTTCACTGTCCGCCGTCTTGAATGGATGTACCTTGTTTCGAAAAGGACGTACCCATCTCGATATGGACAGTGTTTTACGTCATTTTCAACGGTAGATCCGTTGTTCGGCGGCTTAATTAAGGAGAAGACCGAGTCAACATACGACGTCATCATATAAACATACGACATCATACGACAACGTTATATATATACAGGATATTTGTTTATTTGAGTGAATATAGGAAGCAGTCGTGAAAATATAAGTGTTCTCACTTCTCGATGAAAATAAATCCTATATTCACGACAAACCAACAAATATTATATTTATTATATAAATCTACATTTAAGCGTACTATTGAAAAGAAGTTTATATAAAGATCTATAATAACTTTGTCTTTCTTTGGATATTATGTTCTAAAATAGACTTCCATTGAACCCATCCAATGATCGACAGTGATTTTAAATTGATATTTTTTTTTATATCTAATAACAAAACTGAGAGAACAGGGGTTTCAAGTGTGTCATTAACACAACGACAAAACATTATCAATATTTAATAAAATTAAAAAAGGGGTTTCAAGCTTAAGCTTGAGTTCCTTGCTCTCAAGTGGTCCGTCACAGATAAATTTCATGATTACCTGTACGGCAACAAGTTGTTCACGGTGCATACAGACAACAGACCCATTGACATATGTTCTGACCTCTGCGAAACTGGATGCTACAGGACACCGATGGCTTGCCTCTTTGAGCAATTACAACTTCAACATTGTTTACCGTAGTGGCAATTAAGACCAGCATTGATGCAGATGCTTTGTCTAGACTTCCGCCATCAGCAAACCCAGAGTCAGTGGTATTCAACGAAGTTGTCAAAGCCGTATGCTTTTATGCACAAGCTGATATTCGACTAGCCGAATGTAATGTCATCGCGGAACAATCACAAGTCTCCGAATTGATACCAGAGAATGAAGTTGTGGATATAGACAACTCTATCGAATGGAAAGCCGAGCAGTCACTCGATCTAGGCATTGCTCGTGTACGAGGTATTGTAGAGAGAAAAAGCACGATACAACCAGCACAGACCAGCTTAGAATCCCCTATAGTTAAACAGCTACTCAGGCACAGGAATCAGTTGGTGCTACTCAATGGTATCTTGTACAGAACAGTCAACCAGTGCGCAGGACCTGTACATCAACTTATTTTACAGGAAGTTTACAAGGATCTGTTTTTTCGAGCACTACATTGGGATATGGGTCACCAAGGCCGAGAAAGAACCATTTCGCTTGTTAAGGCTAGATTCTATTGATTCACTGGATCACCGGAAGGAAATGCGCCAGTTGCCATTTTCGTTCTTGAGAGAACAGACGTGTAATATTTTGTCTCAAGAACGAAAATGGCAACTGGCGCATTTCCTTCCCATGACCCACTGACTTTAAAAAGGAACTTCCGTTTCCTCTTATATGACGGGAAATAATCCCCTTAAGCTTAAGCAATATACTTAAGGTACCAGTTCACACATACCTGACACACACGCACCGGTGAAATTAATGTGCAATAAAATAGTGATATATTTTAATACATATCTCAAATACATAGACTACAATATGATATTTAAAACAGGAAATGAACATATACATAATAGGGCTAATATACTGTATAGGACTACTTAAGGACTTATGCATGTATGGACAAAGGGAAGTAACTGGAAACTAAAAAAGTTTACCTAATTACTTTGGGCTATTGGAAACATATGGACTAAGGGAAGTAAACGGATATAAAAGTGTACCGGCGACAAATTCTAATAACAAAACTGAGAGAACAGGGGTTTCAAGTGTGTCATTAACACAACGACAATACATTATCAATATTTGATAAAATTAAAATATAAATCATTAACATGTTCATGTATTCTATTTTATTATAGCATGGACCTTTTATTTGTGTATTAAGTTTGCATCAGCCATATTTTATATAATAACCAAGTCATTGTTAATGTGTGAGTGCATAAACTTATAGATTGTATAAAAAGAAACCTCAGGTGAATTTGCATTTCATCAGTGCAAACGAATAAAACCCATTTAAATTAATTAAACAACCAAAATGGCCTTTAACAATAAAAATGCAAGGGTATAGTATTAACAGATTATCCAAATAGACTTCTTTTAAACACTTGTTACGGTAATGAAATTTCTTTATGTGAATGACAAATATTGTTAAGGAAATGACTCATATTAACACTTTATAACAATGTATAACTTTAGTAGAACAAATTATAACTATCAGAACAAATTACACTGAACTGAACTGAATGGCTCATTTAATTCATTTTAAAGACTTTTAAGTGTCACTTAAAGTTTGAGTTCATTTTCAATCAAAAGCCACACAGCCGGGTCTATTTGGTTTTGTGACTGGTTTGGTGGTGTTTCCAACAAGGTTACAACAATCTGTTCCCTCCTATACCACAGCCTATCTATCCTCAAGCAGCGGCCAAAATAATCTGTTCGTCCCAATTTTGCTCATTACCTGAGTATATAGAAAGAAAACGTATAACTTTTATCCTTGGGTTGTTCAATGTGTTGTGTATGAGTGTAGAAAGATATTTCCATGTATTACGTTTCACATGTAAATCGTGTGTGTTTCAGGTTTGCAAATTTATTTGACAATTATGTTTGAACATAAATGATTAATAATCATACCTTAGACTGTCCAAAAGCAGAATAGTCTTTTTAATTACATTTATTTTATCATTACTGTTGTCATTACCTTCACATCCACATCATCTTCATCTATATCCATGATGATTCCCGGAGGGAGGCCATCATAGTTTACAACACAACAATCATTATGCATTACCTGGTGTATTTTCATCGTGTCTTTAACTGTCTTTATGTTCCTCTCAATCTCACATTCCAATTCCAGGATACTGCTATCTTTGATTTCAAACAACTATATTGATGTTCTAAGGCTCGATAATCCTTCAATTCATTATGTCCTTGTTATGAATGTTCACTAAACTATCTGCCTGTCTTTTGACCACTGCGCCTATGCCGTCTTGGGCACCCTTTCCACTGTCCGGCTTCTAATGCAAGTACCGATTTCAAATCCGTGTGCAAAAATAATTTTGGACAGAAGATAGAAGTTGTACTTGGATCGGTACTGAGTTGTTGGCCCATCACTGATAACATGGATGAGTTTTACGTTTGAAATTGATGTTATAGGTTTCAGTACCGGAGAGAGTTGTGCCCAAATGTCTGCAGGACTACGTTTCAAGTTGTCTGAGAACTGCCAAATGATATACTTCTGTCTTTCAAATATGCAATCCCCGTGTGAATAGATATTTGTATTTGTGATGCACCGAAATGCATGCTTTGAATTTGTTCTGTGTATTTACAGTTGTAGTTTTCGGAGAAATCAATGTGAATAATTGCACTTTGGTCCGTTAATATTTCTCTCAACTGTTCCAGTGCCTTATACTGGTGCTTTATGTTATACACATGCCTGCAAACACGCTGCAAATCTTTGCTGAACTCATTTGCTAATGTTTCAAGGGTGCCATACTCTGTGTCGTGTATTGTCATGGAATACTTTATTGCTTCTTTGCTTTCATCTTTCTTCTCCCTTTCTACTCGTACGTGTTTCCATATATACCAGGATACCTGACGACAATCAGCAGTAGGACTTTCTAAGACTTTGTTCACAGTACACTCTCTGTACATGCATGCTTTGTTATTGTCGTCACATGTTATTTCCTTTATAAGTGTATCAAGGTCATTACTTCGTATAACCTTTTCCTGAAACAATCTGTTTGTTTTAAACTTTACATTTTCATGAGGCTTGCATAAACACGTTTCGCGATCTTTCTCAGTTGGTTTTAACACCCAGAAGGGTTTTAATCTACAAAACACAAAAAGTACTTTACATGGATATTCTTAATGCTGTCATTTAGAAGACGAATTTGCTTCTTTTTGCCAAACCGAGTGACTGTTGATTTCTGTCCGGCTTTCAGCCTTGCGTTGTCATCTCTATCGAAGCATTCCACAATGAAAATTTAAAAAAAGACAGCTTCTTAACTTCAATTTTATTTATCAATGTGGTGTCGCTTTTAATACAGTATTTAAACCCTGTTACTTTCTTAGCAAGTTTGCCCAATCTATACTTGTTCATAATTGAATCTCTCCAAATTATACTTCGAATTAGCTGTTTTTCCTTCCTCTTCTTTGTTTCCATGTACTAAGCTTTTATATTTGCCATCAGAACACGGTGGAATATTATGTTTTTTCTCAACTCTGTCTACTTACTGATCGCTCAATTTCTCTTTCATTTCTCTTCCTGATACGTAGGGCTCTTTTTCTATATATTTCCTTTAGGCTGCGTTCCGAATCCAACTCTACTCCGAGCTTAACAATATCCCTGTACGCTTTTGCACGATCTTTTCGAACTTGTTTCCTCCCTCTATTTTGTGTGTGTTGTTGTCACCGTTATTCTTATCAGTTATTTCATTTGGACTGTTTGGAGAAATAAACGTGTATTCTATGTTTTGCAAAATTGTTTTATCTCTTGCTCTTTTCATACTCTGGTTATTTTTCCAATTTCTACGTGTCTTTCATTTTTCTCTTACAGTCATGTCATCAATTGGCTTAATTTAACCTAGTTTTTTCCTTTTCTTATATCGTTCTTTTTCTTTATACTGTCGGTGTTTCTTCGGGTTTACCTTTTGACGTTTTCTCAAGAGCGCTGCGCGCTCCCCACTTGTCATAGTCATTGTTAATTCTATCAACTGACGTAGATACAACTGTCTCTGGTCTAGCTTTATATAAATAATGTTATACATGTTGCATATTTCCGTTTATATTAGAACAGTTGTCCAAATTTTGTATAGACACCTGCACATCCAATTTGTCGACCAAGTCTAACTTCCCTTTTAATTCTTAAAGAAAACAGAATCACAAATCAATTGCCTAATGCATGCTTTATTAGACCATCCTTAAAATTCTTGGTTTTGTATGTTCGGGCCGACTCTCTCGAAAGGCAGAGTTACTCAACTTTTTTAAGTATTAAAGGATTTCTTTTTCCTTTTTTAAATTATTTAGGATCGTCCCGCAAATCGCGTCAATATCTGATTATATATATTTAATAATGTCAATTTTATATTTATTATGAATCAATCCAAACTGAAAAAATAACATTAATGAGACACATTACAACATATTGCACGTATAATACAGGCAGGACACTATGTTTTGTTAAACGCTTTTACCACAGTGAGAGGACTTAGTAAAACACACAAAAAGGTCCTACCTACCTATCCATTTGAAACTTTTTGGGCTGGAGCACGGCAAACTCACTTTTTTTTAAGGATGGCCTTATACATAAAGCTATGGAGTAATTTTTAAACCCAAGTACCACGTTGTCACCAACTTTGTAGTTCGTCTTAATATTTAGAGAAAAAATATTGCAAACAATAGTTAAATACAAAGAGAACAGTACTCTCCAATGTATACGAAATGTTAGTCTTAAAATGATGACCCATCATTATAGAACATCTGTTTATTGCATCAATAAAAATCTTTGCAAACAATTCATCAATTAAAATCATTGCAAACAATTAACTTTACAAACAAACACTCAAACTAGCATTAGGATCTGCACAACAATACACCCCGCATGGTCTATCAAATGTCGTGTAAACACAGTGGGGGCTATTTATAGACAGCAGTAAAGTCGCACTGTTTAATAGCGTGTAGAGCAGCGCTTTACTTATAAGGCGCCGTATATTATAAAAATCTGCAATTAGGGAGTTACGATCATATATTTATTGATGATGATTACGAATTCGGGTAATCACATTTATTTCACCAAACTTGTTTCCAGTGTATTTTGTCTTTACCGAAACGAATCGGTCGTTACCGCAACAATGGGATGCGTTTCGGTAATGACCGTTTCGGTAAGGACATTTTGTAATGCTTCATCGGCAGCCATATTTTTTGGACATATATCTATGTAAAATAAGATATTTTTAATGTAGATAATTACATAACCAATACACTACGGTTCATAGCGAGCACAGCTCGCGTGCCGAAGCGACGCTAGAGCGCAAGCGAGCTCCTATGGTATCATGCAGGCGAAAAGTAAACATACCCATCCATCCTTTTGAAAAGTCTTGGGTCATTTACGGCAGTTTATGTTATGGGCGACTTCAACCGTAAAGTAGCATATTTCGTTACGACATTAACAAGATAAGCTTTCGTAGAAATCATTAAGAATGGTGGTTTCCAAGCAGAATGAGGTGAAAAAAACATTAAAAACCTTTCTCGAACCCATCCAAAAATGACAATGAAATTGCATTTTTTACCTATGTCGCCAAATCGGCCATTAACCGGAAGCATAGCCCAAAGTGTTACCTTCCGCGTTGTTCATTGGCGAAAAATCGTCAACACATTTCACACTTTAATAAAAGTAGATTTCGTGTCGCAGAAATGTATATGTCTTGCGAACCGGTTGGGATAAACAAATGATTTGGTTGAAAACTATCTTTCATTTGTTTATTTTCCCGTAAAACCATAAATGAAATCGGAATTCTTCGCAGATTTCCGTATTCGTTCGTCTACTATTGTAAATCATTGATGGAAATCGACGAGGTTATTCCGTGTTCATGCGTGCCAAACCCGAACAATCTGGCAATTTCCGGAAATGTTACGGAAATTAATATGAAATAGGTTAAACCTATAGGGCGAGCACAGTTCATGTTTGTATGCACCGGTATGTGCAAGTCTAGCTGCGAGAATCGTAGCTCTTATGGTGTGTACCTATACCATGGTAGGTACATACCACCATAAGAGCCATGATTCTCACGTCTAGTGCAAGTCTACCTGTACGTGTCTTATGAATCGTGACATCCCACTCCCAACAAATTTAAATTCGTGTGTGTGTGTGTATTTCTAAGGAGTATAGTCTGTCCGCCTACCCGACGATTATAGGCACAATGGAGTCATTATTTGCTCGTCAGGCAATGGTTACAATTGACTACTCCATTTTTAAAGTATTTGGTATTACGCGGTCAGGGGACTCGAACCCACGACTTCCCGAATGAAAGGCAGACGCTCTAACCAGTACACCACAATGCTTCGGTCAAATTTCAATTTGTTCCCAGACAGGACAGATATGACATGGAACGAACTTCGAACGGCTGTCTAGTCATGGTCCAGTCTGGATCGACATTGGCTGAATCACTAACCCATACTGACGTCATTTCGAATTTTTCAAATTCATCACTGATATTCGGCAGGTGCCCTCCTGATTTTTCAGGACTTCATCCGCGGTGCGGTAATTCGGTGTGCAAATAATCCTAATACATTTAGGGATTCACGAACCTTTGGGGACCCTTTTAAAAATACATAGAAATATAAAACACACATTTGAGGAAAGTTTGGTGCTTTTGTCCGGCGTGTCTAGATTGAGTCCTAAAACCTGGGTTTTGGTCCCTAGCTATATATATGCAAATCACCTGACCGGACTACTTTTCCCCCCCATAATTCCAAGCGCCAAACACGAGAGATGATGCTAGTATCGATCGAGGGCGAGAATGTCACTAACCGTCAAAAAAGCTGCTACTACATCAGTGTATGTAATATATATATATATATATATTACATAAACCGTGATGCACGCGTAATTGTTTTTATACGTATTGCCTAATCATTATGATGATGTATGTTTGAGAAAAGTACAATGTTTTTAAAACACAGGAAGTTGTTTCCTACTTGATATTTAATAAATGGTGGTCCATTTTCAGAATATTAGTTAAATCAAATTTAGTTGAGTATGTCTGGCGTGGAGGACAACGGGTCCGACGTTTTTCATCAATATATTCTGAAAATGCACCAGTTTCACCGTTCTTGATGTTTAGCACTAGCTGTGCTCAAGATACTTATTAGTTTCTACATCTACATTTTAAGAAACTAAGTGTCCTATTTTACCCTAATGTTTCTGTCGGTGGTAGAAAAACAAAAATAGTGAAATTATAGGACAGAGAAAAGCATAGATCGATTGAAGCAGAAGACAGGTAAAGTTTCCAAACCGTGTTTTCATCACCTTCAAATTTGAACTACTCCGTAGCATCAGACCAAACCGGATGACTTGTTACAGGTACACTGGCATAGGAACGTTTCATTTATATGGGGGTCCAGTGGAAACATCAAACTTTGTTAAAGGTAACCCCAAAAAAAAGGTGAAGCACCAATAGTGGTGCGAACGCCGGATTGCGAATTTAACATTTTAACTGAAAAATCTGTGTGAAAAGGGGGGAAAGTCCAGGTAAAATAAATGACATAGTTAGGATTATTTTCATGTAACATTTGTAATGATATTGAACAAGTGTCAAGTTTCGAAGCTTTTCGACAATTCATTTTTGAAAAATGAGGAAAAAAACAAACTTTAACGAAAACTTCAAAACTCGTAGACGGACGGATGGATAGACGGACAGACACATGGAAATCGCCAAACTGTAAGCCTAGATTTGCTACGCAATCCAGCCAAAAATAAAAAATACCCATTCTGTACATTATGGTGGAGTCTAATCCGAGCCTTCTCTGACCTTACCAGCCCTTTTTACGATTTTTGATATTTCATCTGGCTGTGTACGCATAAGGCTCGGATTAGGTGGAGTCTAAACCCGACAAATTTGCTATTATTTCGGGCGTTTGTTTAAGCTAAAGGTTTTTCAGCTATGTGAGTGAGTAATTTTAACAAAATGTAAATACATTATATATAATTGGAACTGGCAATTTTAGTGGTAAATAAAAGCACCTTAGTTTGGAAATTTGGTTAAAAAATAAATATTTTACAGCCATCAGTTCAGATGATGTAAATTCCTATCTATCTGTCTAAATCCTGCATTAGCCTCTTTCGGGTGTACATCTGCCGTGTTGCTGGGACAGCAAAAAAATAAGAAATCTCAAATATAACTTCAGTTAGCCTCAATAGTTTCAGGATGTCTTAATTTCGGTTTGCCCAACTCATTAAAACCATTTTTGGATAAAAGGTCGAAGCGCCCCAAAATATCCAACATAGGGTACCGTAAAAATACCTTTTGAACTTCCCCTACCCAAACACGCCAGTCAAATTATTGGGATCTCGGGAAGGAGGCTGTTCCTACCCCTGCCAGTGTGAGTAACATCTTGGGCCTAACCATCGTTTAGTCACTTTAGACCTGGTGTTGTTCTAAATACTAGTAGT